>PVIJ01001538.1:0-194352 GCA_004024925.1 Scalopus aquaticus
CTTTCCCCTCAGCCCCACCCCTCCTTCGGCTCCACCCTTCCCCCAGTCACTCCCCACCCCCAGTCACTCTCCCCAGCCACTCCCCTCCCAGGGTCTGAGAGGTTGCACTCACCTGTAGATGTTCTGATGAAAAGTGTTGTAGGAGGCAAAGGTAAGGAGTCCCCCGAATCCCACACCCAGGGAGTAAAAGATCTGCAGAGCAGCTTCAATCCACACCTGTGACAGGGAAGGACAGAGATGGAGATGCTCCAGTGTGTCAGGCCCAGGGGTGGCGCAGTGAAGGGCCTGGCTCACAAGTGCCAACCCACTCCCACACTGACACTTCAGAACTTGGGCAAGTCCCTCCCTTCTTTGAGGGCGTTTCCCCAGCCAGGATCCAGTTCTGAAGGAAGCGGTGCCTCATGCAAGCTTTCTAGATTCGGATTGACAATAAGTCTATGGAACTCCTTTCCTTCCTACCTGGGGGTGGGGGTCACATTTGGATTCCAGCCCCACCACTTACTAGCCATTCTGGGCATGAGGTCCCTCATCTGCAATGAGGGGATAGGGACAGCAGCTACCTGATGTGGTATGCATGCTCGTGCTAGGGCTAGGGCGGGCACAGCCAGCGCCAACACAGAAACCTCTGCTGCTACCATATCACTGCCAACTCCCTCCCCAGGTACAGGAGCCAGATAGATGGGCTGGCCACTCCCTGAGGCCACTCACTGATTCTTTTAGGCCTCAATTTCTTCATCTGTAAAATGGAAGAACAATGACTACTGCATAGGTTTATCAAGAATAATAAGTGAAAACCACCCTACCAAGAACAGTATCCGGAACTGGGGACTCTCAGTGGAGTATCCCTTCAGGCCACATCCCTCCCTCTGCACCCGACCCCAGGGCCTCACCTTGGAAGACAACAGGTGGTGGAACTGGGGTGTAAGATAGAACTGGATGCCCTTCCAGGCCCCTGGGAGGGTGACTCCTCGGACCAGCAGCATGAGCAGGATGAGGTAGGGGAACGTGGCCGTGAAGTACACCACCTGGGATGGCAAGTGGGGCAGAGGCTCCTCTCCACCCTGCTCCTCATCCTGAAATCCCCAACTTACTAGCTCCCCTCCCAACTTCTGGGGAGTCCAGGACAGGAAAGGCTATTATCCGTAACTCTCTTTCCATCCCTCCATCCTGCCCTCCCTCCTGACCTGACCCTTCACCAAAGCCCCATCACTGTTTCTGAGACCATCCCAAACCCAACCACTCTCCAGCTCCACTATGGCTCCAGCCTGGGCTGCCAGGCCCTTGCCTGGATTGGGGCCCTCCCCTCT
This sequence comes from Scalopus aquaticus, assembly GCA_004024925.1. Taxonomy (NCBI): domain Eukaryota; kingdom Metazoa; phylum Chordata; class Mammalia; order Eulipotyphla; family Talpidae; genus Scalopus; species Scalopus aquaticus. The sequence continues at coordinate 1,308 of PVIJ01001538.1, forward strand.
GTGTCCACTCCCTCCCAACCCCCGCCTCTGCCCCTCCACCCCATGGTCATCAGACATCTGACTTCCCCAAATTCCCTCTGCCCTGTTTCCCTGTTCCCAAGCCTCCAGCCACTCCCTCAGGTCTTGGTGCCCCTCTGCCTTCCCCCTCACCAGACTTGAGCTCCTTACTTTGTAGCTGTTTTCTACCCTCTTTCTAGTCTTTCTCTGAATGGTTCTGTCCCTGCAGACCTTTCTCAGTACTTTGCAGCAGACAAATTCTAATTTATAAATGATTGCACATACCAATCAGGAAGTTTCTGAAGGAATCCTGAGAAGAAGCCACTCTGAATAACTGACAGAAATACATCCTGATATTATTTGAGCCCCTAGGCCTAGCCGTGCCTGAAGGCCAAACTTCAGATTTTTCCAATTGAGTGTGACAACTGAACTCTGGTCACTTGCATGTGGAAGAGCCCTGACTGGCATGCCCACCTCTAAGAATTCCACAAACACCTCTGAGACCCTTCGAAGTGGCAGGTGCTAGGCAAGGACTCAATTTTGAATAACAGGTCCTGCCCTTGGCCACCTCTAGTCCTGTGAGACAGCCTAGCCATGCCATCCTTACCTCCACTTCTTCCTTCATTCAGTGCTCCCCACCAATCTCCATGCCCTCTCCCTCCCTTCTTTCCAACTAAAGTCTACCCATCCTCTCAGACTCGGTCCACACATTACCTCCTCTAGGAAGTCCTCTCCCGCCCCCCACCTCGGGCCTCCAGGGCCTCCCAGCTTCACCTTGCCAGAGGACTTCACCCCCTTGAGGATACAGAGGAACACGATGACCCAGGCCAGCAGCAGGCAGAGGCAGAGGTTCCAGCGAATCTCCCCGGGACTGCCGATGCCCCGGCTGCCTTGGATATGGAGGACGTAGCGGCTGTGGGAGACAAATGTCTGAGTGTCCCCTGGCCGTCCTGCCATACTCTATACGGCCAGCCTGCAAGGCTCTCCTGACTATTCTCCATTTAATGCCCCTCCGCCTTCCGTCCTTCACAGGTCAGCTTGCGCCCAGGTAGCTGACCTCTGCAGACCCCATCACCCAGACTGCCTGTCTGCTCGCCTGCCACTTGGTTTTGGTTAATGGGACCCAACAGTAGGAGACTGGAGGACGGGGGAGTGGAGGGTCAGGATGCTTGCTCACACACATGCACATCCTCCCCAACCCACTGCCTTCCCCCAAGCCCTCCCCCCCCACCCCCGCCTGCCATCAGCATCTGGCCATGACAGTCCTTCTTGGGCAGTCCTCCCTCTGATGTTCCAAAAATCTCCCCTGGCTCCAATAACAGCAGTCCCTCCTTTACTTGGCTTAGGGGCGCGGCACATCTGTCCCTCTTGCTACTCCTTGGTGCCTCCCCCTCCCCTAGATTCCCTCACCTCTGTAAAGTCCCTTCATAGACTCCCATAGTGAATTCCCTTCGCTGCTTCCTGCTTGCACCCCAAAGGACACAGCAGGCCATCGTGTTTCCATGGAGATCCCTGAACATGGCCAGTGACCAGTGCAGGTAAAGGGCTTGAGATGCCTGGTCTGAGTCTTCTGGTCAGTCAAGTCCCAACCCAGGGGCCAGGCTATTCTGGGATGTTCCAGAAGAGGATCAGGAATGTAGGATTCTTGGTTCCAGGACTGCCTCTGCCACCACCTACTGACAAGCCTCTGGACCTTGTTCTCTCAGCTATGTGGTGGGGCTTTGAGACCTGCTGCTCTCTGATGGCCCCATTCATGGACAGTTTAGCCAGTTTAGCAAGGGTTTTACCTGCACTATCTGGTGTCACTCCTGCAATGACCATTTACGCTGCTAGAATCCTAGCTCTCTTCTTACACTGACCAGAGATGGGCTTTACTACTTTACTAGTTATGGGCCTGGCCTGTGCTAAGTGCTTTGTCTCCTGATAGGTCATGCTCAATAAGTATTTATTGAAAGAATGAAAAAAATGGGTGACATCCTATGCAGTAGGGATGATCATTATCCCCTTGGGCAGAGGAGGAAGGGGAGGCTCTCAGAGGCGCAGCAGAGCTATCCATACAGCAGCAGCGCTATGAGCGCTCAGTATCAGCTGGTGGACAGCATGACTTATATGCCTTCTTTCCTCCTCACAGCCACTGTAAGAGACACTGCTGTCCTACCCACTTCATAGATGAAGCCTTAGAAGCTAAATACATCATTCAAGGTCACACAGCTGGTCAAGTGAGGAGCTGGATTAAAACCCAGAATCCACCTGACACGGGCACCTGAACTTGGCCTTCCCCTTGGGGACAGAGCGCATTCCTGCCCTTGCCCCTGAGTCCCAGAGTGCCGCCGCCAGCAGGCCTGACCTCCAGTACTCCTCACTGGGGCTGACGGTGCTGCTGAGGTTGAGGGCCAGGGCCCCATTGCCGTCCTTGGAGCCTCTGTGCTCCCGGCAGAGGTCGGTGTTCCACCAGTTGCCACAGTGCTCCCAGGGTAGGTTGCTGGTGAGGGAGGCGAAGAGGTAGAAGAGGACGTAGGCGATGATCATGTTGTAGTAGATGGCCACCAGCCCCACGATGAGCAGCATGGCCGCGCCGGCACCTGGTGGGGGAGAGGGGCTTCTTGCTGGCCGGACGGCATGGCCACTGGGAAACCATCCCCTTCCTGGGCTTCATGAGCCTCTCTGCTTGGAGGCTGGAGAGTGGGGGACAACCTCTCTGCCTCCCCAGGCCCAGACCATCTTGGAGACCACTGAGACCTCACCTTTGAAGAGCGGGCTGATCTTCCAGACAGCCAGGGGCCCCAGGCTGGAGAACTGGCCCAGAGAGAGCTCAAGGAAGAACAGGGGAATGCCGCAGATGGCCAGCATGAGGAAATAGGGGACAAGGAAGGCGCCTGCAGGGGGAGGTGGGGGGAAGAGGTTCTCAGGTGCGCTACTTCCCTGCTCAGGCCCAAGCCTCCCACACCCCTCCCCTCAGCATGGCAGACACCACCTGTGACGTAAGGAAGCATTTCTGCTGGACTGGTGCTATCCTCTTTGAGACCAGGAGATAGCAGAGGACCAAGGAGGGGCACGTAGGGATTTGGCCACCTCTACAACCCCAAGCCCAGATCAGGAACTGGATTCAAAACAATATTGTGAATGAATAACTGAGCAAATGAATGAAAGAGTGAATTCCCTGCCAAAGAAGGCCCAAGCTCCTCCATCCAGAAATCAATACCTACAGAATCTGCTCCAACCTATCCCCATTTCTCCCCATCTCTCCTGCCACCTCTGATGCTGTGGCTGTCACCTGTGGACTCGTGTGCTCAGTATCCTTTCTTTTCTCTCCTCTCAGCCACCAGCTCTCTTAGAGGACTGCCCACCACCACAGGCTCTGGAAGGGCCGCCATCCCACCAGCCAGCTCCCTGCCCGCCTCTCCCACGCTCACGTCCCCAGCCAGACCACTTCAAGACCTGCCCTAAATTCTCCAAATTTATCCAGAGAGTGTGGTGCTGAGGAGGAAACCATTCCAGCATTATCTGTAGCCACCCGCCACCCCCAGTGCAGGGAGGAAGCCAGGCTCAGGAAAACATGAGGCCATCATGCGGAAAGGGGAAGAGTGAGGGGCGAGGGAGAGGAGGGCGGAGAGGGAACTGTGGCTGATGAGCTCCCGGCTGCTCGAAGGCCACCCAGACCTCACTCTGCAGTCACATCAGTCTGTCTTTCCCTCATTCCCTCCAGTTCTAGTTGGGTTTCTGTCACTCTGACAAAACATATTTCCTTAACGAGTTGGGGAGAGATGAAAATGTCCAGTGCCGATAGATACAGCTCTGGAGAAGGTGGTCCCCAGGGGAACTGTGGATTTGTGACCTTTTGACCTTGAACAAAGAAACTGGTCTCTCCATGCCCTTCCCCTCTTCAAGACAAAGGTGCCCACCAGGAGAGCATCCTCAGGGGTAAGTAAAAGGGCACGGGAAGCAGCAAGTCCTGGTCAATGGGAAGCAGTCAACCCCATTGTTGACAAGGCTTGGAGGACTTGTTTACGATGGGAGAGAGTTGGTGTTTGCAGTCAAGTGGAGGAAGCAGGAGGTGGGGACAGAGTTGGAATGACTGATGGAGGAAGGTTCTGGAGGAAGTGTGCATGTGGCAAAAAGGGGAAATATTAAGAGCATGTGTTCCTGAGGCTGAGGCTGCCCCAGTGCCCTCACTCAGGACTCGGGAAGTGCGAGCCTTAAGGAGGGCACAATGTGGGCATCCAGGCTTGGGGCATGAAAGACAGGGGCCTCACTGCCCCTCCTCTCCCTGAGGCCCCAACCCCACCATGTGGTGAATCCCAGGAGGCTGATGAAAGTCACACAACTGGGTGAGCTTGCTGTTCTGGCCCCAGGTCACTAGAAACCACTCTCAACTGGCTCAAGGTCAAAGAGGACACAGGCCAAGGCCACTAAAATCTTCACTCCACCCTAAGCCTGGGCCTGTGACCCTGGATGCCCCTCCAGCAGGACAGCAAGCCCATACCTCCTCCGTTGGTGTAAGCTCTGTAGGGGAAACGCCAGACGTTACCCAGGCCCACACAGTAACCAATGCAGGAGAGCAGGAAGTCCAGCTTGCCCGTCCAGTTGCCCCGGTCTGCAGCGAAGTCCATGTCCATGTCTACATCACCCTGGTCACTCGGGGTCATCAGTAGGTCTGGGGTGACGGGCTGCCAGTAAGAGAGAGCAAAGGGTTGCGCGAGGGAAGTTGAGGCTAGGGTGAAACCATGACTCCCCCAAACAAGAACATGGAATTGAATTGGGTGCCATGCAATGATGCACTGTGGTTCAGGTTGCTTGCCACTCTCACCTGGGCTGCTGTAGTTCCCTGCCAGAGCTTGGGGCTTTAGGTGACTATGAACTTGAACGACAATGACTGGGTGCTGAGCAGTACTGTGTGCTCACATAATCCGATTTTGCTCTCAAAACAACCCTGTCAACTAAGTACTCTTCCACGATTCATTTTAATGCGGGGGGAAGCTAAGGTTCCAAGAGGTACCCTGATATATGCCAGGCTTTTACACCATTGGTTGGTGGGGGACCTGGGTCTTAAACCTAGGGCCCCTTGTTCTGAATCTGTGTCATCAACCTGTGCTGGAATTTGGCTCCTCCGTCCTGAGCATCCCATTTTAAGAGCTCCTTAGACAGCTGGGGCATATTCAAAGGGCAGGTGGCCAGACGGGAGGATGTTCAGGAAAAGAGGTTACAGGAGGACAAGAGGAAGCAGCAGGGCTTTGGCACAGAGAAGAGAGGACTGGAAGGGACCACAGGCTCCCCAAAGGGAGGGGCTAGGTGGAAGCTCAGGGTGGCCTCAAGGACTGTGACTATCAGTTCATGAATAAGAAGCTTCTTTAGCCATGATCTGTCTCAGAAAGTCCTAATCTTCCCTTCATTGCGGAGGCCTAGAGGAGCAGAGACGCACATGTGGTGCGGCACATAGGCCAGCTGCATTTAAAGCCCCCTCTGCCATGACAAGGAGATCGTGGGTCCACTGGGCACCCTCCACTCAGCTGGGGCTAGAGATGGAGCTCCCCACCAGCTGCTGCAAGCAAGTGAGCATGCCCATGAGCTGCCAGGGTGCCGGCCTGCCACGAGGCCCAAAGACACTAGGACGAGTGTCTGGAATTCAGAGAGCTGTGCCCAGCAAGTGACACCAGGGTGGACTGAAAGGTAGGGGCAGACACACCTTTCCCGATTGCCTCTGAAAGTCATACCCAAGTGGTCTTGCGTGACCCACGGGCAGAGAAGGAAGGCCGGTTATCAAATGATGGCCATGGGTTCCAGGAGACAGGACCCCCTGCTTCCAGCTGAGGAATGGTTGCTGGAAATAGAAACCCCACTGGACTGCGGATCAAAAGACTGGGGTATCTAGTCTCCAGGGCAGGCCAACTCATCATGTGACTTCAGCAAATGTTCTTGGAGCCCCAGTTTCCCTATGTGGACATTGAGGGTTTTGGAGAGATGAGTGTTTCCAAAAACTGGACTGTTCATGAAAGTCATCGGAAAAAAGTCTTGAGTCAAAGAAATTTGAGAAAAGCTGGATGAGCAGAAAGTACAATTTTTCTTTGCTGCAGGACTTGTCAGATACTTTAATGGACTAGGCATCGTAACTACAAATAGGGACTAGAATAGACATTATATTCCAGTTCTATCCAGAAAAAGGTTTCAAGGAGCTAGTATGCTGGGATTCCCTGTGGGAGGTTGGGAGGGATATATGTCTCGAAAATTCCTCTTTTATAGTCCTCTTTGGGGCAAGACTCACCAAAAAGACTACACTGGGGACACTGGCAGTGTCTGGGGACCAGATCAGATCCCAGCGCAAGAACTCAGTAAATAGCCGCTGACCAGATTTGCTTCTTCTCCTTAAATTGCCCTTCCTGGCCCCAACCCAAGTAGGTGTTTACACTCAAGTCAGATGGTAACAGAGGAGGTCCGGCAAGGGTTGTCAAAGCAGCACCGTGGCCACAGAGAGTGTGAGTTTGACAGGCAAGGGCAGCTGCAGGGGCAGGGCTGGGGCAGTCAGCTCAGTGGCAGAACTAGGGTGGCAGTGTTGGATTAACTCTCAGTGACAGTGAGGACCCTGGTAGGGATCCTGCCTGATGCTGGCAACGGCCAGAAGGTGGTAGTGATGGGCACAGGCTGGCTGCACCATGGGTGACAGTGACTGTGATGAAAAACATGAAAAAGCTGCTGTTACAGTGAGAGGGGTCCAAGGATTGAAAAAAGAATATTTCAGGAGGTCCCTCAACTGTGACCTCAGACATGCTGGGATGGGGGTGTAGCAGGTCCCAGACCCCTTCTATCTGATGCTCCTTTCCCCATGGCGTCCTTTCCAGCTCGGTGAGCATCAGTTCCCAGAGCCACTCCCAAGTGAGCCCCAGACGACTGGGGTAGCAGCCAGTTGATACTGGCCCTTAGTACTGGGCAATGTGACCAGCTTGTCACCCTGTGGTCCCCCAGCCCCATTCAGGCCAGCTGGCAGGAGGGTCCAATAATGAGGTTCCTCTGATCCCTCCCTAGAAGCTGCTGCCCTTTCCCTGCTCAAAGAGCTGTCCGCTCTCTGTTTCCATGGTGACAAGAGTTCCAAGAGCAGGATGCTGCGTGCTCTTCCGTCCCCCTCCTTCCCCAATCAGAGGGAAGCCTGCTTCTACTCCGGGGACAGGGGATAGGGTCCGCCAAAGCTGAGCCAATCCTAAACCTGCCTGGAGCCCCTAATCCCATCATGAGGTGAATCCCAGGATGAATTCCAGAATCAGGAGGGAGAGGAAAGCAACGAATCAATGGGATAGGGTTGGAAGCTTAAGGAATCACTGCACAATTCTGCCTGGGTGTGAGACTCCTACCCTGATCTCCCCATTCCCCAGCCAGTCACACAGGAGCACACACCAGAGTTTGCCACATCTGTACCCCCCCTTTGAGGAACCAGCAGCAGCAGGGACTGGGGAAAGTAGGACTGCTCCAGCCAAGGTTCACAGCCTTTCTTCAGGATGAGAGAGACAAGAGGGATCTGGGTACAACTCCATCATTGCAGATGAAGAAACTGAGCTTCTGGGAGAGGAATGGAAGAGCGCAAGGTCCAGCTGCAAATTGGGGCCAGAGCAAGACAAGGCCTAGACCCTAGCTTTCAACCCAAGCTCCTCTGAACAACAGAGCTCCTTTGCTGCTACCTAGCACTTCACTCCCGATCCCTTCTTCCTGAGACCAAGGGAGGGGACCTTGAGGTCTGATGGCCTCACTCCAGGTCTTAGGTTGCTACACCTCTTGTGCCTCAGTTTCCTTGTCTTTAAAGTAGGAAGACAGGACTCTGGAATAGGATTACAAGAGATGAGGCTTCACAAAACAGGGCGTGTGCATATGTGTGGGCCTGTGGCTGAGAGCAGCAGAGGTTCTTATGGGGAGGGAGAGGGGAAAGGAGAGAGAGTAAGAGAATGGACAAGCATGAGGGCAGGGCCCCAGAAGACCCAAAGATGCACAAAGGTCCTAAGAATGCACTCAGGTAAGCAAATTTTAAAAAGCCCATAGTTACAGAGGGGCCATGCCAGGCTGCCCAAGGGCAGGAAACTTGAATGAGTTTGTGTTGTGGAGACAGAGAGACAGGGGGAGCTGAGCCTTCAACATTACCAGCTTCTGTGAACAATTGTCTTCAGTCCCTGTGCATGCACTGCCTCTCCCCTCCCTCTCCCCAGGACACTGAAGCCCTGCTGGTGGCTGATACTGGAGATGGCAACCCAAAGTCACAGGGTAAGTGGCATCTGCAGAACCAGTACCCAAGAGTTCCAGCTCTTTGACTAGGACTGACCAGAAAACTGCCTCGACTCCTCTCCCTTCCTGGCACATAACTTGGCTGGGAGGTCCAGCCCCACAGGACACTGTGCGGGAGAGGCTGAGGCGCGGGCCCAGGGCCCCAGGAACTCAGGTTGGACCACCTCTCCCATGCCAGCTGCCACTCCATGCCCATATTCCTTGGGTCCCCCATTTCCTCCTTCCCTTCCTTTACCCACTTTAGCTCTGTTGAGGGGCAGTGTGGGGTCTCAGCAGGGAAGCTAAAGCTGCCAGGAGAGAGAAGGGAGTGGGAGAAGAAGCCGGTAGTGGGGCCCAGCAGGGCAGAGGCACAGGCAAGAAAACCTGGGGCCCCCTGCTGGCTCTCTGTAGCTGCTCCAGGATAGGCGGCATAGACCAGGACCTGCAGATGTCCCCCACACCTCAGCCCAGAAATTTGTCCAGCTCAAGGCTAGTGCTCAGCCATTCTAACACCCCCACCCTACAAGCAATCCCTAGGGAAAATGTTTCTGGGGTCTGGGGAGGGGGCGGGTACCTAGTCTTCCTGGGGCTGCAGACACCTGTTCACAGGACCCGCCAAGGCCACATCACACATACAGCAACCTCCAGAGCCAGTGGGGAAGCTGGCGGGTGTGTGTGTGGGGGCGGCTAGAGATCCCCCGCAGCCTGAGACCCCACCCCTCCGTGCAATCCGGCTCAGTCTGGTCTCCCCCAGAGCCCCGAGTAGGTAAAGTGCCCGATCCTACCCCCCCAGGGGCCTCGATGGGGGCGGGTCTCTGCGCTCCTCCCTGAGGTGCGCCCCACACTGACCAGCTTTCGTGCCCTACCTTTCGGAGGTGAGCTCCCTGGAGCTTCTTCATCTCGGAGGGCGGGTTGCTGGGGCTTTGCCGGCTTGGCTTCCTCTGAGCGCAGGGAGCAAGCAAGCGAACCAGCAGATCGGATCGTGCCGCCGGCCTGTCTCTGCGCCTTGGCCCCGGTGGCTCCCGCGCTCTGGCTGGGTGCGGGCTGGGGGGTAATAGGGGTGCGGGCGCTGCCGTCCGCAGGCTGCGGGGCGTGGGGTGCGTGCGGGCGTGGGGCGCCGGCCCAGCGCTGCGAATGCCCAGCCTCTCCCTGCGCAGCGCTGGAGGCTAGGGAGGGGTGCACGCTACACCCGCGCAGACAACAAGACAGACGGGCCGCCGGACCGACGCTGGGGGGGATGCGTGCGCCCCCGCACGCAGAGCTGCGGATTGGAGGGGCTGAGCGAGCGAAGAGGGGGGTCCGCGACGGAAACCTTCCAGAGGTTTGGAGGCCCAGGCCACCGTCTCCTGCGTGACCTTGGGAAAGTAACCTACCCTCTTGGGACTCCCTAGCCCCAGTTGGGCAGTGAGGGAGACCGGCCAAGCCCAGTACACTAACAGCTGGGTCTTGGGTCCCAGCGTCCCAGTGCCTCTTCCTCCTGGCTGTGTGACCTTGCCTCTTCTTCATCTGCGAAATAAGGATAAGAATCTTATCTCTTTTAGGATGGGAGGAATTCAGGAGGTTAGAACATAGAGAACAATTAGCCCTGACACAGAAAAAGGGCTCAGTTAATAATTATTGACTACTCTGAGAATGCCCACTCCTGCCAACGTCGTCAGATATTCATCCAACCCATGAATATTTATGGAACATGTGAAGAGTCCAGGCTCCTTGGGTCTTGCTGTTTCAACAGAGTGACCTGGAGAGGCAGATGGTGTTATCTTTCTATTACAGATGAGGAGACTGGAACAGAGAGGTTGTTACTCATTCAAGGTCACAGAGCAAGGGAGTGCACCAGTGACAGACTGGGCCTCACGGACAGGTCAGTGGTGGTCCTGGGTACTCCTGCTTCCCTTGGGATAGAAGCAAATCAGGCAGGTCTGGGCCAGGAGGAGGGACAGGACAAGTGGCATCATGTCATTCTGTTACTCAGATCGTGAGCTCCTGGGCTCTGGGACAGCAGCACTGTGACCTTGGAAGTGTTGGGATTTCATATCTGTAAAGTGAGCCGCCGTCCACCGTCCCGGCTGAACCATTCAGAGTCTGGAGAGCCTGTGGCTGGGACGGGAAATCATTATCTGGAGTGATCGTGGGCACTGGTTTGTGGGACTAAACTGGTACCTGCCAGTGGGGCCGGGAATACACATTATACCATACATTGCAGCCATGTCCCTTTCACTCCCAAGAGTGTCCCAGTAAAGACACTAGAGTATAAGGTCACCTTACTATCAGCCCACATGTGGAGGCCTTTGGGAGAGTGAGGGTGACTGGGAACAAGACAGCAAGGGTCTAAGCAGAAATGCAGGCTTGGGGAATGGGCTGGCCAGGTCCCAGGGCGCCCCCTCCACCTGGATTCCACCCAATGGTTCCTTCCTTAGAGGGCAAGCCGGGGGTTCTCCAGACCCAGGCAAAGGAGCATCTTGACTGTGAATGTGAAGCAAAGCTTTCATTGACCCAGTGTCTGTTTCTAATTCCTGCCAGCAGCCTGGGAACACAGCCTAGTGCATCCCCACTTTGTACCTCAGAGGAGTCAGGTGCCCAAGGACACACAGAGGCCACACTCCCCACCCCGGAGGCTCTCACCACATTTCTTATAGAACAGGTGGCAGCTTAGCTGAAGCGTCCTGCGGTTTGGTGCGTGAGTTTCACTAGACCCTCTGGAAGACACAAGAATCACAGGAGCAGGGAGCCAGCCAAGGCTGGCCTCGTGATGGACTCTTCCCAGCAGCACCTGCTCCCAGATCCTGATGCAGTCACAGTGGGAGGAGGGGAGCAGGCCCGGGGAGGAGGAGGCAACAGGTTGGGGCTTTAGCCTTCCTTGAGCAGGGGCATCAAGGGGTGAGCGCTGAGCATCTGTGGCAGTCCCAGGGGCTATGCGTGCACACGAGTCAAGGCCAGGCCTTTCAGAGGGGGAAACTGAGGCCCAGAAGGGACAGGATTTGTAAAATTACAAAATTTCAGGGGAGAGGCAGGAACAGGCCTAGAATCCAGGCCCTGGCCTTGCCCAGGTTGTGCCTTCCAATTCATATTGTTCTGCCATCCATTCCTGCTACCACGGTCCCTGTTGTTAAAGCTGAAAGGTTTTAAAGCGTTGCCAGTAGAAGTCAATTTCCCCACTGTAGTCCCAGTTTTATGATCATAGAATTGGCGGTGAATTCAGCTACCAACGGTGTTTGAATTGCTGCTACCAGTTTCCCTGTTCCCCATTCCAGGGGAGGCTTGGGTACCACTTGGCTAAATTCCTGCTGAGGAATCCCCACCGGTAACACTCACCCCATCTCCCTTTCCTTCTTCCCACCTTCTTTCCTTTTCTCTGTTTCTCCTGGTCTCACATCAAGCCAGAAATGAAATGGTGGTGCGTGCTGATTTTAAGGAAAGTGTTTGATGAAATGTGCTTCCTTTTATTCTATAGAGAGATATTTTTAAATGCATATAAATAAACGTTTTTAATTTGCTTAAACGTTCAGACTGTATAGCTGTAGAGCATGTGTTTTGTTATCCAGGGAGTGGCGACTGTGAAAAATGGGGATCCAGACTGCTGGTCCATCTGGTGTGATTCAGAGAAAGTGCTCCAGAGCAGTCAGGCTGGAGCAGGATCGCTGTGCGGAGCCTCCCTGCCCCAGGCCTGCTGTGCTCCTGGGTTCTGCATCCCACTGGCTGGGCCGCTCAGCCACCAGAGCCAGGCTGGTTTCTTCAGTGTGCCACCCACAGTCCTCCTGTGTCCCCATTATAATCTCTCTCTCTCTCTCTCTCTCTCTCTCTCTCTCACACACATACACACACACACACACACACACACACACACACACACTCACTCACACCCCACCCCCTGAGATACTGGAGACCTCCTCTGTGAGCACACTCCCCCCAGATCCCGAGTTCTTCCCTGGAGTGGAGCCTGGCCCTCTGCTTGGCCCACACCAATCTCTTAGCAGTCAGTGATGGGGCTGGCTCCTCCACAAGCCCGGAGTGCTCAGTGTAGACTAGGGGTCTCTAGCCCCTCTGAAGTTGCATGCAAGACATAATGTCAGTGTGTGTGTTTCTGGTTCGTAAAGGTCATGCCCAGGCCATGGGCTTTCGAGGGCCAGGCCAGATCTGAGTTTTGTCTGAATTCCTGGTCTCCGGTGCCAGAGCCGGCTGACTGCTCCGCAGGGAGGGGCACAACAGTATTAGGTGTGGCGCAGAAACAGCCTGACCATACCAGATAGGAAGCAGGAATATCTCTTAGCCATGGGGTAGCTGCAGGGTCTGATGGGACACCGAGGATCCCTTTCCTGAGCCATTCTAACACCCAGCCTCTGGTAGAACTGGCTGGGTGATGGGGAAATCACTGCCTCAAAGGTAGCTAATGGCAGTGCTCACAAATTAGCGAGAAGCTTTTTTTCATAGAATTCTAACACCAATTGGTAGGTGACTGCCAACTTTTACCTGTGGGACCCACCCAACAACCCCCACACCTGACCTCCCGTGTGGGCAGAGCTACAGCTTACTGGCCTGCTGGACCTGGCCTCCATCCACTGCAGAGTTGCCCTGTGGCTGGGACAAGCCTGTCCCATATCAGAGCTTCACAATCTGCTCACGATCTGTCCTTGGCACTGGGGGTGGGGTTTAAATATGAGCCAGCCCGTGGGGCCCTCATACTAGGACAATAGTCCTATGAACAGGTGGTTAAAACGTAGCACCTACTATGTGCTAGTCCTGGGCTAACCACAGTTCTGAGGTTAGGGTATTTTATTTCCATTTGAAAAATCAGGAGACTAAGGCTCAGAGAAGCTAAGTAACTTGCCTGAAGCCTCACAGCTTGGAAGGAGTCAAGTTAGAACCCAGGCACCCCACAACCAAACCGGATAGTGAACAAAGTCACAGTGGAAAATGTGGGTGTCGGTCCCATGGCAGCACCGTATTCCTGAGGATGTGGGGTTCAGTGGGGTGCTGGGAGGGGGATGCTGAGTTGTGAAGCATGGGAAAGCGTGGATTAAAGACAATTCTAGGATGCGTTAATGCTCCACTGTGGTCCTCCCTGGTCTGTAAGACTTCCCAAACATACTTGACCAGAGCCATTTCTGCTTGGTAAACAAGGTCCCCAGTTTTACAGCTATGGAAGCAAAGGCCCAGAAAGGGAAAGCAGTTACCCCAGGGTCACACAGGAAATGTTTCTGAAGATCAGAAAACCATGCTCACTTGTTGCCAGCCTCCCTTCCACTTCTTCCCCTGCTCAAATCCTGATACTCTCCCCTGCTACCACCTGGCCCAGTGCCTTGGGTGCCCCCCATCAGTGGTGAAGACCCCAGGCCCTGGGCCCCTAGCAGGAGGAGAGAAATGCCTGTTGCTGCTCTCTGGGGCTGTGTCAGCTGGACCTGCGTCGCGTAGCTGTCATGTGGCCCCGGGAGCAAAGGGCAGGCAGGAGGCTGCGCACATATTTTATGGTGGGGCCACCTCCCAGAACAGTAAATAAAGGGGCGGGCAGCTGGCACCAGAGCCCTCTAGGGAGAGGCGCTCCTAGGTGGCAGATAGCTGCCCACCTCCAGAAGGGAAGTTTTTTAAAAAAAATTTTAAATTGTACTTTAAGTTCATTTTGCTTATATTTTTTCTTACCTTTCTTCCTTCTTGGCCTAACCAGCATCCACTTGCCCCTTAGGGCTCAGTTCAAATGCCACCTTCTCCAGGAAGCCTTCCTGACTTCCCAAGATCATTAGATGCTCTGTTCTCCTGATGCCCAGGGGCAGATGAAGAAATGGGGGTTCCTGGGCCCGCGCATGCCTGGCACATAGGGGTGTTCAATTAATGTCATCTATTGGAAGAAAAACCTAACCTAGAAATTCTTGAAAGATTCAAAAGACTGATTATTCACTGACAAAATGGACTTATAAGTTTACATAGTCTCATAGACCTACTCCAACAAAGTTCTGTTTGTAAAGGCATTTTAAAGATGACTGGTTTGGGGCCGACAGAGACTGGGAGGGATGATGTAATTGTTAGGGAAGGATGGGGATGATAATGTCTTTAAAAATTTCCTTTAATGTCATGTATAATGATCTTTGTACATTTTTAAAAAGAGAAAAAATATTTATTCTTGAAGCTGTAACCAAGAGAGTCCACTCTACGGAAAATGTTTGGTCATCGTGAGCTCTGCTTGATCCAGAGAAAGTCCTCAGGGGGCTTCCTGGGGTTTGGGCCCCGATGGTCAGGGGAGTGTGCTCCCCTCCCCACTGAGGATTCTGGTGAGGGGACATGGCTCTGCAGCCCAGAGGGAACAGTCCTCAGAGCCACCCCTTGGCCAGTCCTGTGGCCTCTGTGCTCGCATCCAGCAAGACGTGAAGATGGGCCAAGAAGGAGTGAGGCTGCAGAAGGCAGCGCCAGCTGACCACATCCTCCCCAAGTTTGCCGTCCCGTCTTCTCCAGAGTCAGGCTGGTCCCTGCAACAGCTTATCAAGAGTGGGGCCTGGGGCTTTACCTTGGCTCCCCACCCGGGGATAGCAGCCTCTCACCGTGGATGCCCTTATCTCCCTGAGGCCTAGCGCACAAGATCTGGGAAAAGTTCTTATCCAGCAGGAGCTTTACACAGATGAGCAGAGGGGGTGCAGGGCTTGGATGTCCAAGGCAACCCAGACAGTCAGGGGCAGGGCTGGGTCTCAGACCAGACCTCTGAGGGAGCCACATTCCCAGCATCTGGGTCCCTAAGGCCCCAGCTGGCAGGCCCAGCGGGGGCTACGGCAGGCACTCTTCCTTGACAGGCAGTGGGGAGGAGGCACCCAGGAGGCTGGCAGAACTGGAGCACAGGCCCCCCAGGGGTGGTCCAGCTGGGGCCGGTGTGACTTCGTGGCCCGAGGGCAGTGGCTGTGGGGGCTGCTGCTGCTGCTGCTTCTTCTTGTTCACTTTGCGCTCCTTTGCCCGCCGATTTTGGAACCAGATCTTCACCTGTGGGATGAAAGAACAGAAAGGGAGTCAGTGGTAGGGGGACCAAATGACAGGCTAAGAGGAACAGGGGACAGCAGAGCTGGATTTCACAATATGGCATCATGGCCTCCCTCTGGCTCTAGCCACTCAGCCCACCCTTGACCCCTGAACATGTCCTCCCTCTAGAACTTACTGTCCTAACTTCAGGGCAATGTTCTCTGTAAACGTATTCCCTGCCATCTTCCAAGGCCAGGCTCTAACACCCCTCCTCCAGGAAGCCCTCCCTGTGACTTCTCCCTCCTCTGGATTTAATCATCCCTGATCATAGCCTGCTGTAGCCTAGAGCTAATCTTCTTTCCCTCTACTGGGAATTGGGATATACCGAGATATTGGGTTTTGTGGAGGGTGTGGGGCATTTGGCTACCACTCAAATTTTGCTTTGCTGTGTGACCATGGCCAGGAGACTCAGAGTCTTTGTTCCCCTCCCGTAGTCTGCCCCAGAGCCCAGAGGCCACACTCCTAGTATCACTCTCATGGCTGAATCTGAAAACCTGCACACCTGTCGCTCGGTGAGCCCGAGGCTGGCGGCCAGCTCGGACTTGCGCCGGATGGTGATGTAGCGGCTGTAGTGGAACTCCTTCTCCAGCTCCAGGCGCTGGTGGTCGGTGTAGACCACACGGTACTTGTCCTTGGTCCTGGTCTTACCTGAGAGGCAGAGGACAAGAGGGAAGATGTGTGGAGAAGGGGAGGCTGCAAAAGGTCCAGCCTGGGCTCCAGGAAGGAAGAGCAATCCAGGCCCCAAAGGAGGGCCCTAAGGTGGGGAGGGACAAACATCCCAGTTGCAGGGATCATCCTCCCTGGGGCTCAGGCTTGGAGACCCTGACCTGGGAGGTAACCACCGCTCACAGGTTCACCTGGGACAGCACCTGGGCACAGAGAGGGGAGCAACGTGCTCAGGGTGCCACCACCAGCTGCTGTGGAGCTGGGGTTTCAGTCCAGGGAGCCAGCTCCCCTGGTTGGCCCAGCAGCTACCCCATGCAGCCGACAACAGGCACGCCTGGAAAGCTTGTGAAAAACAGCTTGCAGGGCTTCCCTGGCCGAGGGCGGCGGAAAGCCATCCAGGCCTGGGAATAGAACCTGCATTCCTTGTTGTTTCTAGGTTTAGCATTTATTTTATATTAATTTTTTTATTGTATTACTTCTACTGAGGTGACTTGGCTTACCATACCATGTGTGATCTGGGGTATAGGAAGGACCTGCATTTTTCACAAGCTCCGCAGGTGGTTCTGACGCAGCGGTCATCAGCCCACATGTCTGAACACTGGAGACACGGAGGGACCTGGCAGTGAGAGGGTAAGGAGACTACAAGGATGTCAGCTGCTCCTTCGCCTGTGCAGGAGAGGAGAGCAGGGAAGAGCCTCCATAGGCAAAGGCAGAGGTAGGGAGTTTTCTGGAACCATCCTGGGGTGTAAGTACCTCCATTCCTGCCAAATGCCTGGCAGCTGCTGGTCCCAAAAACCAAATAGAAAGGACTGAAGACCTGTCCGGTTCCTCAAAAGCCCTGGTCCTGGACAACAAGCCCCGAGGTGGGGCTTCCGCCCGGGCTGGCGGCTGGTCTGCTGGAGACACCCAGGCATTGAGCACAGCATCCCGCTCCGCCTGCAGCCCAGCGCTGGGGCACTACAGTGAGCAAATTTACAAATCCCTGCTCTTGGGAAGTTCCAGTTCTAGTAGAGGGAGATGGACAAAAATAAAATAAATATGGAAAATACTTGATACATTCACTGATGATTTCAGAGAGAAAGAAGACAGGGAGGGAGGACTGGGGATTCAGAGAGGAGAGTTTGTGATTTTTAATAGAGTGGTCTGTGATAGGTCTTAATGAGAGGGGATTTAAGAAAAGATCTAAAGGAGCAGATAGAAAGAGCTAGCAGCTATCCAGGGTTGAGGGATCCAGATGGAGGGAAGTGCTAGTGCAAAGGCCCTGGGGTGGGAACAGGCCTGTCTGAAGAGTGAGGAAGCTGGTAAGGCTGGGATGAGGAAGGGGGAGGTGGGACGGGGCCTATGGACTGTGGGAAGGACTCAACTTTACTCAGTCTGGGATGGAAGCCACTGCAAGGTTTTGAGCAGACCTGGGGTCTGACAAAGGTTTTCCTCATACTCTGGCTGCGGTGTGGAGAGAAGATGGGGAGAGGAAGCGGAAACGCAGGCAGACTTACAGTAACCCAGGAGAGAGAGGGAGGTGGCCGGCCCTCCATGGAGCTCAGCCTGGGCCAGTACTGGATGTGAAGACCATCTGGGGTTAATGTCAGAGCTCTCTTTGGGGCTGGGATTAAGGTCTGTCTGGAGAGCATATTAAGAGTCAGACTTGGCCTGGGATGGTGCGGAGCTGACTAAACACCAGTTTCCTTTGTAAGAAGATGGGAACATTGGCTATAAATAGGAGGCACAGGCAAGCACTTCCAGACACATGTGCGCCCCGCCTGGCATGGAGGGTCTCTACCACCATCGGCGCCCTCCCACCTCACCGAGTGCCCACAACAGCTCAGCTCTCACCTTCCCGGTCACGGCTCTGGCCCAGTCTGTCCCTCAGCACCCCATGCTAACTACACCCCCTATTCCAGCCCCCACCCCTCCATCAAGCCCACGCTGCTTGGCAGGACAGCCACAGGGCTCTCTACGGCCAAGCGGTTGTGTGGAGAACAGGAGACAGCAGATGTTCCTGAGCTCTTTTCCTTAGATTTCCTGCCAGAGCAGCGGAACCACAGTGGACACTTCCATATCCACTGACCTCAGCCCACCACCCGATGTAGCACGGGATAGCCTCGACCCGCAGCCAAGCCTGGCCCAGCAAGGGATGAGGGAGTGGCCACCGAGGCCTTGGCTCCAGATGGGCCCCTCCTTGGCCTAGAAAATTTAACACTGGCTCAAACACAGCTCTGGCTAAGGCCACCACAGCCAGGGCCCACAGCTTGAATCCACAGCCTTACTGGGTTCACTAAGCTAGAACCAGATGAGGAAACTGAGGTTCAGGATGTTTCTACAGCTGCCGGAGCTCCAAGTAAGAGAAGTCTTGAGTCCTACTAGTCTAACCTCCCTGTCAAGGCGGGCCTGAATTTGCCAAGGCTGTGCCTTTTGGTCTAGAGTGCTCATAATTCAAGCCACCAGGTTTAGGGTCTACAGAGCTGGCCATGGAGACCCCTGAGCACCCTTGGCAACAGACACTCCCACACAGCCCACCCCATACCTGCACTTCTGGGAAGGGAGAGGCCAGACCATGGTGAGAAGACCCCCCTGCAGCCCTGGTGGGGCTGGCCAAAGCCTTGAAAATACCCAGAAGACTCACACCATCCCCAGGAGGACAGCCTGAGGTTGGGGGGCGAGGTTGCCTGGCTACCCACTGCAGCCTGAGAGGATAGGCAGTGATTATAAGACACCCTTTCCTCGGCCACCCAGCTCCCATCCTTTCTGATCAACAAGCAGGGACCCATTACACCCATTTCACAGATGGAGGAAACTGAGGCTCAGAAAGGGCCCCTTGCTGAAGGACAAAATGGGAGGCACGCAAGGAGGTGGGAAAACAGGAGAACTGACACAATTACTCCTCTTCATTCTAGCAAGGCTATCAGTCACCACCCTTCTGGACCCATGAGAGGGGCTGGCCAGTCCAGGACCCTATTGGTCTTCTATCTGGCAGAGCTTCTATCTGGTGGAGCTGCTTAAAATGCAATTTTATTGCTAAGAAAATGGCTTTGTGAAAGGACAGATGTTTGATGTCATGCTGTGTGGTCCAGGGAACCCCATAAGCTATCAGGCAGTGAGAACTGGAACATCCTCCTTGGAGCCCAACTTGATGACATCTGACCTTGGCCAATGTGCATATGACCTTTGACTCATTAATCCCACTTCCAGAAATTGACTCCACAGATAAATGCCCAAAGCTATAGCTGCTTTGAATGGCACAAGACCACAGCAAGGGATGTGTCTGCAGGCAGGGAACTGGTTCCGTGAGGAATGGCACATCCACGGACGTGTTGTGCAGACTTTTAAAAGAAAAGCTATAGCTCCGCAAGTACCAATAGGGAGCCATTTCTAGGATACAGTGTTAAGGGTGGGGGTAGCAAGATATAGAATGTGGTTTTTTGTATAGAAATGGGGGAGACACACACATTTGTGCACCCACAGAGTTCTTTCTGACAGCATACACCAATAACAGAAGCCAGTAATCGGGGAGCCTCGGGACAGGGGCCTGGAGGTTAGGGAGGCATAGATAGGAAGGATCTTCCAGATGTTGAAATATTTACCATGCACAGTTGGAATCTGTATTTTGAATGACAGTCTTAAAGCCCTGGATTCTATTCCAGTTCTGGGCCAGAACTGGAGACTACTGTAAGCACCCTCCTTTCCTCCTCCTGTCAACACCTGTGCCACCTCCAGAGGCCAGGAGGGCACGGGTGTGAGAGCTGCAGGCAGGGAGAGGATGAATGATTTACAGGCCCCTGGGGTACTGGCGCTGAGTCCAGGCTCAGGTGACAGGTGACCCATGGGGGCCAGCCCCTCCCAGCCACTTAGTGACTAACCCTCTGGCCAATGCCAGTGAGAGGGTGGGGAGCCCCCAGCTCTTCAGCGGTGAGCCCAGGAGAGCCTTGGGCAACTCATCCAAAGAAGAGGCTTTCTCTCTGCTGGGGGTGCGGGCTCCACAGGCGCCAGGTTGTGTGGAGAGAGGGAACATCCCTGAAGCACAGGGACCCTGGAAACCAAGGTCGGTGGGTCCAAACCCGGAGCAGCGGTCCTGGAACTGGCGGGGACCTTTTTGAAAGCACAGATGCTGACCCGGAAACTCGATTCAGTGGGGCTGGAATGGGCTTGGGCACTAGAAACTGGAGGGCTCTCCCAGGGCCCCTGACCTGCGGCCGTCTGGGCAAGCAGACCTCCATCCAGGGTTACACAGCCCAGCGTGTCGCTGCCTGGGGAATGGAGACAATCACCTCCCCTCTCTGAGCTTCATTTTCAGTATCTGCAAGATGGGGCAATTGCTATTCTAACCACAGTCTACATGTCCACATGTAGCCACTTTGCATACATTGCTCTACTCCCTGTGACGTGTGGGACTGCCATCTCGATGTTCAGGTGACAGAGGGAGCTCCACACATCTGGCAGGTGGGACTTAGGCCCAGCTGGTGGCCTCAGAAACAGCCCTGGAGCCTACCACACAGTGAATGCTTAGCGAAGTTCCTGGCACATAGTAGGTGCGTGGCAAAGGGGGGAGTGGATCCACTTCTAATCATGGCAGGATGAGCTTACAGCAGGCGTTCTGGGAAGCTGATCTGGGCTATGTGTTGGACGAGACTGTTTATTTATCAGCTCGCTTCCAACTTGGAAACATGAGGCTCTCAATATTTGTTGATCCTCTGATTGTGTTTGTTATTGTAGCTGAAAGAATTCTAAGGACAGTTTCCCTGCCTGAGAGTCGACATAGCAGGCTTGCCCAGCTGGAGGAGAGGGGCCAGAATGGGCCAGGCCAGGCCAGAGATCAGTCTCTGCCCCCGGGCGAGGTGGGTGGTTCCAGGAAAATCAAGTGGCCTCTAGCTTAGCACTTCCTTTGCCCTCTTCCTGTTGGGCTTGTGGCCCCGCAGGGTGACACAGCCAGTCCTGGTCCTCAAGGCCTGGACACAGACCCAGTTCTGAATGCTCCACGTCCCCTCCTTGTGGGGTCTAGTCCCCAATAGCTGTGAATCAAAATTCCCCCAACACACACAAACATAAACACACACACGTATGCGTACACACACACACGCGCGCGCGCGCACACACACACACACACGTCTGTTAAAAATACCTATGCCCAAGCTCCACCCCAGATCTGATGTGTCCAAGTCTCCCTGCCATCTTCAACAAGCCCACTGAGGGATTCTGAAGCAGGCAGAGTCAGTAGGTCCTGGTCCAATTCTTTGCCATCTGTGTGGCTTTTACTAAGCCCCTTCTTCTCTCCGGGCTCACTTTCTCCTGTGCAATAGATGAGGGTTGGGGGCCAGCTCCGAGAGCCATAGATGCTTAAAGTTCAGTGCAGCAATTAAAGCCTCCGTAAGGACCCAGGCCCGTGTCTGACCATCTTCAGCTAAAGGACTTGACAAATGAGTGAACTTCTTTGCACTCAGGATGTGACAGCAGCTTGTAAAGGGCAGCTATGGAGTGACATGACATGAGCTATTTGTGGAAGCAGATGTTGGAGGGATCCCTTGGGAGAGGGAGGAATGTTGCCTGGTGGGGAGTCACAGGGCAAAGGACACACTGTCTTGGAGTGGGGAGACCTGGCCTGATCACCAGCTGGGCATGTGATGCTCAGTGTGGGCCTATTTCCCCATCTGTACCCCAGGCCGGGGGCGTGGCAGTCCAACCTGGCCAGATGGATGCTGAACAGATGTCCTTCCTGCGCCAGAAGCTCACAATGGGCCCGAAGTTGGGTCCTTGTTCTGACTGGCCGCCCATCACAGGCTGCTGTCACAGCCCCTCCCTTTGGTTCTGCAGCCCAGGGGAGGCCGGCATGAGGGTGGTTAGGGGAAATGGCCTGAAGCCTGCAGGAGCCTGCAGCCTTAGTAGACCTCTCCTCCCCCTCTGTTGGCACTGGCACCCTCTTTCTGACCACAGCCCCCCCGCCCCCGTCATCCCTGTACCTTCCTCCTCCCAGGCCACCTCTGCAACGTCCCTGCCTGCTCCTTCTTTTGGCGCTCCCCAACCTGACTTGGCTCTGCGAGGCAGCATGGAAGACAGATGCTTCAGTCAGACAGACAGATGGGTGCCCGACCCTGTGCAAGTCACAGAACCTCTCTGAACCCTACTTGATGTGTAAAATGAGGACTTGAATGCCTCCCTTATGAACAGAGTTGCAGAGATTAAATGTAGTCATCTAGGGGCCTCCCTGATGGCGCAACAGGTTAAGTCTCAGCACTATGAAGCTATCCGCAGCCACTGCAGCACGAGTTCGATACCTGGCAGGGAAGATTCCCACATGGCGCAGTAGACCTCTCCTGCCTCGCCCGCTGCTCCCCTCAGCAGTGTAATTCAATCTGCCTGTTCTGCTCCCCATTCTATCTCCTGGTGAATCCTCTCACCACCCCACACCTCTGGCCTACACCCCAGTTCTTGTATGCATAAATAAGTAAGTCTTTTAAAAAATGTAATCATCTATTTACCAGGTGATTATTAGTAAAAGCTGGCAGTGGTGATGATGGTGATGATGAAGGCGAAGATGAGTGCAGAGACAAGAGGCAGGAGAAGGAGGGCCCCATCCGGGATGGATGAACATACTAGGAACTCTTGACAGGGATTTTCCAGGGCCATCCCCTAGACAGCTATTAGCGGCATGTGGCTATTTATGTTGAAATTAAATAAAATTAAAAATTCAGTTCAGCAGCTCTCTTGCCTGCCTGTGACTCTGCAGGTACCTCTCTTTTTCTTTCTCCTTTTCCTAATAAACCTTTCCTATTAAAAAATAAAATAAAAATCCAGTTCATCAGTCACTCAGGACATATTTCAAGTGTCTGATAGATACAGGCAGTACCGATACAGAGCATGCCATCATCCTGAAAATTCTAGATCAAACCCCCAACGAGGCCAGATGCCCACACCTGCAGGGCAGCCCTGAGCAGACTGTGCTGGCACTATCTGCAAATCACCTCTAACTGCATCTTCCACCCATTGATATTCATCCTAGCTTTTTTTCACCAAAAATAATGGGTGCACTTGGCCCAGAACAGCCCCCCTAAAACTTGCGAACAGTCACTGCATTCCTTCGAATCTTCTCCCAGCCTTCTCGACTTGAGGTCTCTAAGCTGTTTCCTGGTGGAGTTTCTGGGTCCCTCGCCATGCTCCTCTAGTCTGGAAATGAGGTCCCAGCCTAATCGTCCACAAGCATGGGTCCTGAGGCCTCACACTGGGTGAAGGTGCAGCAAGGGAGTTTGCATTCCAGCCCTTTTCCAACTTGCTGGGGACTTGGTGAACGCCCCCCAGCCTGCCTACTCTCTGTACACTCCGAGAGGGTGGGGCCATGCCAGCTTGCTCACCTGGCCTACACAGTGCCTCACTGCCTTCTGGCAGACCTGCTGCCTCCTGGTCCTCCTCATCCTGTGAGTGGCCGCTCCCTCTTCCAGCCACTCAGGCCAGAAGCCCACATGGCACCTCCAGTCCTGTCTCCCTTGCTCCCCACATGCAGTTCATCAACCTGCAAAGGACATCTTCTGTCCAGACCCACTGCTCCCACAGCCTTTGTCAACACCACTAACCTAGTGGAAAACTGATGCTCTGGAGTGAGAAATATGTATATTTGAGAAAAAGTGCTGAGCACATGCTGAGTGTTCAATAGTGCTAGTGCATGTTATCATTACTCTGGTATTAATATTTGATTAATAGTCCTTACTTGTCGAAGAGTTCATTCCTTCTTTCATGGGGAAGGGGGGTTGAAAACGAACAAACAAATGAGATCATTGCAAACTGGCTAGGATGAAGGAAAGCACGCGTGGAGCTGAGGGCAGGGCAAAGGTGGGGGAGGTGGAATCCTCTTTTAGTTTAGGGACCATCTTCCAGAGGAGGGGAAAGTTACGCCAAGACCTAAGGTTGAGAAGGAGTCTTCTCACATCACAAATGGGGGAAACTATTATAGAAGGAGAAAAAAGCATGAGCAAAGGTCTTAAGGCAGAGAGTGGCAGTCTGCCTGACAGTGCCGGCTCCACAGGGGCCCTGTCTGCCTTGTTCCGGATAGAATCCCAGCACCTAGAAGAAGGTTTGCACAGAAGGGACACTCAGAGAGTGTTGCTGCCTGTCTCTCTGAATAAATGAGTGAATGATTGAATGAATGAATGAGACAGAGAGAAACAGAGGGAGCGGTAAAGAAGCCAGCAGAGCTCTTAGCCTGGATTGAGGGGTTTGGATTTTATTTCAAGCCATGTGAAGTCCCTGGAGGGGATGAGCCTGGTGTGACCTCTTGGCTAACACGAGTGCTTGCTCTCTCAGTGTGGATGTAGAGGGATCTAGCTTTGGGGTGCCCCCTACAAGCTAGAGGGCTTACCACGATGGCACTGACTCCGGAGTAAGTGTTGTTGCCAAATCTCAGGAGTTTCAGGACAAAAATTTGAGCAGCCAGCCCATTAAGACAACTTCACACTGATAGGGAGACCCTGCTGCTAACAAAGCCATTTTGGACCTCAGAATCATCTCACAAGCCCTCAACAGCAATAACCGCAAAAGCAGGGGGGAGAGAACACCCAACCAAAAAAAGCCTTCCGCCACCTTCTAACTGGGTCATTCCCCTTCCCAGCTACATCTGAGAAACAAGGTGACAAATGTAGCTTCTGCCTTGACAACCAATTTTAAGCAGCTCAGCCCCTGCTGGGCCCACATCCCCGCCCCAACCTCCCAGCACTGGCCTCCTTTTTCTCCACCTGGGCTAGGACTCAGGCTCAGGTCCAAGAGCACTGCTTTATTTGTTAGGCTCGCTGTCTGGGTGTGAACTGTGTGCTGTCACATCCCAGCTGTGTGAGGCTGGGCAAGTACCTTACCCTGTCTGAGCCTTATTAACTTGATTAGCAAAAGAAGGCTAATAATATATCCTCACACCTCTTAGTGTCATGAGGCTTAGTGAGATCACCCATACAAAGTTCTGAGTGCCTGGCACTCGGCCAGTGCTTTGGTTATCAGTTTCCACGTGAGCTCCTGCAATGAACAAGTCACAGTAGAAAGGATGTGCTGGCTAGTACTGGTCCTTGAAGGCGAGTAACAGATGGTAGATAGCAGGGATAAACTACAAAGTTCCTGGTAAATGTTGTTAAAACAAGGATCTCATACAGTGTTTGGAAGGCAGGAGACCAAGGAAGGCTTCCTAGAAGAGGTGGTCTTAAAGAAAGCAGCCTTTAAACTGAAGACAATGAAAGGGGAGGGGGGACAGCTCAGGTTGAGGGAGCCAGACTGGAGAGACAGGGAGTGTGAGGTGTGCCCCAGTGGACCCTGGGGACTGACAGAATTGGTCATAGGCATGGAGGAGATAGGCACAAAGTACCTACTGTGTGCCTGGTTTGGGACTGTGCTTTCCAGGCATGGTTGCTTCAATCCTATTAGCTTAAAGTTGCACTGGAAGCAACTGAGGCTCAGAGAAAAGATCCAAGTTAATGTACTTGAGCCTATGCAGCTTCTAACAGAATGCAATCCCAAGCGTGGCTCTGAACTGTCCCCAAGAAACAGCACTGTATTTAGACAAACTGATGGAAGGATGACTCCAATCATGTGTTGGAACCAGATCTCAAGATGTTCTGAATACCACAGAAATGGTATTCAGAAGTAGTATGCTGGTGGCAGAACAGACAACACACAACACACAAATAGGAATGTGAGTAGACTGAGATGGAGCATATGCTCTGAAAGAAAGATGGCAGGAATTGGTGGGTATGCGGGGTACCTACTTTGAGAAATCATGGAAGACCTCTCTGAAGAGGTGAGCATTAAATGAAGACAAGAAGGTGAGAAGGAAGTAGGCCTACAAAAGTCAGGGAAGGATTATTCTAAGAAGAGGGAATAGCATATGCGTGATACCTGTTGAGAGGTAGCAGTTCTGAGGAACTCTGAAGAAGGCAGGTGTGGCTGCAGCGTGGCAGGGAAGGGACAAGGAGCTGAGAGGAGAGGACTGGCAGGGGCTGGTTGGCAGTCTTGTCCAGCTCAGAAAGGAGAGTAGATGTTGCCCCTAAATGTGACAGGAAACCACTGGACAATTTTAAACTGACTCATCCAGCATCTATCCCAGCCCCACATCTGCTTGTATGAAACTACAACATTCCTTATGGGGTCTGGGCTTCAAGCCCCATCTGAATGTTTGTTCTCTAATCGTCCAGTGCTGATAGTCCAGAATGCTGCAGGATCAGAGGAGGGGAAGAATGGGCTGGCCAAGAAGGGTAGCCAGGCCTGTGACCAGTGACATTTGGGGGAGGGATGGGCGTATCGATCATTCTTCTGCTGTCTCAGACAACAGCGGTGCACAGGAAATGCCCCTGGAAGACCCTGTATCTTCATTGCTCAGAGAAGAAACTGAGGCCAAGGAGGGGAGGACCAGGCTGCAGCTTTCAAGGCCAAGGCTCCTGTGTCCTGGGGTAGCCACATTCCTGCAGCTTGGGGAACTCCCAAACCTCCTTTGGCCTTTTCTCTTATTTTCTGGGAGAAAAAAGCAGAAAGGTTTTTGTTTGGGAGTAGAGTTACTACTAGGGCCCCATCTGCCTGGGGACAATAGTCTCCAAATGCCCTTCAAGCCCAGAGCTGAGCTGGGTTTGGCAGCTCCTGTGCCCAGAGGTGAACTACCTGACAACACATAGCCTGGGGGCTCCCCTAGGTCACCCACCACACTCAGAACCCCCCAGGCCCACTCCCCACACAGAGGTGGCCTCTCTCCAAGGCCCCGCCCTGGGGAACCTCCCCAGCCATCTCCTAGAGGCCTGCTCAGCAGGAAGCGGGGATAGTAGTAGAGGAGCAGGAAAGCAGCTTCCTTGCCCAGGAACTCCCAGACACAGAACTGCAGGGCCTGTCGCCCCAGACAGCCCCTCTCATAGAATCTAATGAGTCTTCTCAGCCAGGACTTATGGATAAAGCTGGGGATCCTTAGAACCCCCCCAGATTGTCTGCCCAATTAGGCAACATTTTAGGGAGACTTGTACTTTCCACCAAGTTTTTCAAAAGAGGCCTTTTGTAGCTCAAACAAAGGCACCAGATCTTTCTCTCATTTCACAGATAGTAAAACAGAGACCCAGTGAAGGACCGGTTTAAGACAAGTAGTTGTTTAGATTAGAGCATAGGCTTGAGGCCAACTAGCCTTGGTTCAAATGAGACCCGCCATTTACTGCTTCTGCAGCTTTGCACTAGTGTCAAACCCCTTTAAGCCACAGTTTCTTCCTCTTAAAACCGGAGGTGATAATAGTACCTATGACAATGTTGTCAGAATTAAATGTATTAATACAGGTAGGATGTTAGGTCAGTACCTGTCTATTAGTAAGAGTTCCATATATGTTTGCCGTTAATATTTAGCCAAGGTTTCAGAAATGAGTGGCAGAACTGGAGCATAAGCTGGGTCCTCTGAGGCACCCAGGAGGTCTATGTCTCTGGGACTCCCCAGAAAATGGTACATTACAGCTATATCTGTAGCGACTGATCACCCCTCCCCAGCATCTACCCTGGGTGAGTCTGCACAGATAGAGAGAGGAGGTGGGGAAAGTCCCAGGCTGCTCTCAGCTGGAGGAAGGGAAGGAGGAGCTGGACATCAAAGAGTGGGCAGGTCAACTTCCCACCCCCCAAGGCCAGGTGGCCTTTGTCAGGACAAGCTGGACACAGCCAGACAATGGGGCATGTTGTTCACTTTCCGGCCAACAGGAGTCACTACAGAGCCAGGGCACAGCCAATGTTACATGACAAAGGGGGGGACCTATAAAGGAGGTCAGGCCGCCCCTCATTAAAGCAGGGCCTTTGTCCTGCCCCCTCCCCTGCCTTTGAAGAGGGTGGATCAGAGAGGCCTGCCTGGGGGCAGGAGATTCACAGGCTCAGGAGCCAAACAGTAGCCACCTTCCCAACTGCTCCTGCTTCCCCTCCCCCAGGGTCAAGAGTTCAGGGAAGGCCCTGGGATGGTTAGGTGGGGACCCCCTCCCAATTTAACCAAAGGGGGCTCTTTTTTAGTTCAAAGGCTATGACCCACCACTGATCTGTTCATTGCACAGCTAGGAACTGAGACCTGAGAGGAAAGTGACCTGCCCATGTTCACACAATCAGCTCGGAGGTCCTTGGGAGGGGGTTCTGCAGCCTCTGCTTGGGGTTAGGATGGGGTGAAAGGAACAGATGATCACTAGGGATACAAGTCTCGGGGCCCTGCTACACCATCCAAAGCTGGTTTCTAGAGGTCTCAGTTTCCCTGTCTGTATTAAGACAGGTTTACTAAGGGTACAGAAGGAAGCCTGGGATTCAGGATGGAGAGGCTGAGCCATTAGGCCCCAGGAGGAGAGGGTGGGAGGACCCCCTTCCGGGAAACCAAACCAGGCCAGTGCAGAGATGTGACGGGGCAGCCAGAGCCTCGCCCCAGCACCTGCTGGTGTCCAGGGGCGCAACCGTCAGAGGCACAGGGCGAGGGAAGGGTCCTTACCGCTGCCACAGCCACCTCCAGTCGCCACGCTGCGCCGCATCCACTCGTAAGGGGTCCGCCTGTGCGCTCCGGGCGAGGCCGGTGCAACCGGGCTGCCAAGGGGCTGTACTAGGAGGCCCGGGCCAGGCCCAGGGGGCGCGGGCATCGGGCTGAAGTCCGGAGGTGGCCCGAATGCCAGCGGGGCTGGGGTGGCGGCAGGGGCCGCGGGGCCCGGGCCATAGGCGACTGCCCAGTCGTCCTTGGGTGCCGGGAAGGGTGAGCTCCAGGCCGCTGGGGGCGCGGGAGCCGGTTCCACGTGCGAGTAGCCGCTGAAGTCGGGGTACTGCGGGGGCGCAGGGGGCGGAGGACCGTAGGCTTGCGGACCCAGGCCGAGACTCGCGGGTCTGGCGGGACCGGGGTACACCGGAGAATCCTTGTCCAGCACATAGCCCACGTACATGGTGGCCGCGGGGCCCCCCGCGCATGCTGGGCCCTGGAGCCGCCTCTGCCGGCCGCCCCGACGAGCCACAGCTCACCTGAACTCTCTAGCCGGCCGCCGCCCGCCCCACCCAGGTCTTTTATAGCTCCGGGCCCGGCGGCCCCAGCCCAGGCGGCTTTGCATTTCAAAGCTGGGGGAGCCTCCCGGCTGCGAATCAAAGGGGGAATCCCGTCCGGGGCGGGGGGTTCAAAAGGAGACAAATTGCCGCCCCAAGCGGGAGGTGGACGGACTGGGGGCCCGGGAGGAGGTGGGGGGCGCCCAGGGCGTGTCCCGGGCGAGTGTCGGACATCGGCCTAGTGGCCCAGCGGGCCAAACACCCTGTCCTCCCGTTGCCGCCCGCGCCGCGAGCACACTGCACTGGTAGAGGAAAGGGGACTCAAGGCCGGGGCGACTCGCAGGCCTGTAAACACTCCCTGCTGTGATCAGCTGGAGGGAAGGGGAGCAACACCGACTTCAGACAGGTTTTCCCTAGGTAAGGTAGCAGGCCCTAAATCTTTTGCCAGGAAAGGCGGGGATTGGGTGGGTGTAGGTCACGACCCCTCAGAGTCTCGGATGGAAGCTATGGGTGTTTTTCCCGGGAAAATGCACATATGCACATACACCAGTCTGCAGGCAATCGAGGAAATGGCTCAATAGAGAAAGTTCTTGAAGAGGTGGGTAGGGGTAATGTTTGGGACATCCTAGAAAATTTTTCACAATGCTCTTGACAGCCCTTGGCTTCCCTTTATGCTATGAGAAATTGCAAACATAGACAAAAGTAGAATTGTGAGTGAGCCACTATGTATCAATATACCCATCCCCCAGTTTCAACCATTGTGAAGATTTTTGTCACATTTATTTCCTCATGTTGCTAAAGATTCTAAAACAAAGTTCAAGCATCATGTCACTTTA
The DNA here is from genome assembly GCA_004024925.1 of Scalopus aquaticus. Taxonomy (NCBI): domain Eukaryota; kingdom Metazoa; phylum Chordata; class Mammalia; order Eulipotyphla; family Talpidae; genus Scalopus; species Scalopus aquaticus. The sequence goes on from PVIJ01001538.1 coordinate 31,007, forward strand.
CCCCTACCTACCACACCAGCATCTCTAAAGCACACATTTTCTTACATAACGTACCATTTTCACATCTAACAAAATTAACACAAATTCCTGGGTATTATTTAACACACAGTTTGTACTTAAAGCACTCTAGTCGATCAAAAAATGTCTTTTTAATAAAAGACTGGCAGACACTTTACAGCTATCTAAATCACAGGGGTGGGGGTGTAGGCAGTTTGAGGGGCTAGCAGTAAACTGGGAGTGGGAAACAAAGTTGAGGGATTTGGGGAAGGATTCATGAAGGACTGGACTCCGGATCAGGAGCCCGCATGACTCCCAGCCCACAGGGGGTTGGTTCGGTGCCAAGGAGAGCTCCACAGAAACCCCCATCGGAGAATAGGGGTTTGACATAGCCTCTGACATTTTTGGCAGCCCCGTAAACATGCAGGGGCATGTGGCCTCTAGAAGCTAGACTGAATCAGGGTCTTTTCCACCAAACTATCCCTCCCTGGTGTTACCCCATTATCTGGGGCAGGTCTTCCTACAGCCTCCCCTGTGCTTTATTCATTTGTTGCCTAATGATCAGTGCCTACTGCATGCCAGACCCTAAGCTGGGTACAAGTCAGATCTGCAGGCCCCAAAAGGACCTGATTCCTGCCGTCCCAGAGCTCAGTGTCCCAAGGAGAGCACTGCCATCACACTGGGTGGTCTGTGCCATGGGGCACCCCAGGTGCCACGTGAGCTCAGCGAGGTACACTTGCCTGGGCTTGGGCATCAGGAAGGTGTCTCAGCATTAGACAGATGTGCCGGGATCCAGTTATAATGAACGGGTCCCAGTGTGAAATGACAACGTGAGATGCCTTGTTCAAAACTTACTAAGGATTTCAAGATGGTGACAGCAGAACACCCAGCCAATCGTGCAGCTCTTCTAAACACTGGCCTGGTGTGTGCACACGTGACCCTCCCACAAAGTTGGTCCCTCTTGGAATCTGACGGGTGCTTCAATAGCAGGCATGGTAAGTCCCCCCTACCCAGGGGAACTCTTTCCATTTTACAGATGGAAGCATCAAGGCCCAGAAAGGGAAGGGATTGGGCTCGCGTCGAGGCAGCAGGAGGAGGTGGTAGAGGGGGAAGGCTGCCGCCTGGGTGGTCTCTGAACATGGATATACACATGGCTGCTCTGGCAGGGAAGGCCCCTCCCCCAGTCAGGAAGCCGACTGTGGGAGAAATTTTGCGCAGAAGTTGTCTGATGTGTTGGGCTCAGAAGCCCAAATATCTATGGAAGAGTTTTTTTTCCAAGTCCCCTCATCCTGAGGGGAGAGGATGCCCCAGGGGAATGGGCTCTTCTCTCCAAAGGACCCGTGAAGTGGGCTTGAAGGTCTGGTTTGGCAGAGGGTCAGGGACCTGAGAGAGAAAGCGGCAGGTACAGAGAAAGAAGCCAACCCCCCTCCAGTGCGACACAGCTGTCTGAAGGGCCCTCCGTCGGGGAAATGGGCTGTCAAGAAGGAGGGAAGGGGCTCCCCGTCACAGGAAGCATGCAAGTGGCTGCTGGAGGCCCCAGTGAGGGGTGCTCGGAGAGGACGCTGTCTTAGGGGTGGGAAGCCCGGGGCTCTCTGATGCCAAGAAGCTGAGTCAGACCCACATGGAGGCTTACAGGTTGCGCTGTCTAGGCACCTACTTGCTCCTTTGTTCATTCACTTGACAAATGTGCCTTAGCATTCCTCCTCTGGGCTGATCCTCTGAGCTATTAGACTGCCCCTGCCCTTGGAGTTCTAATAACCTGGGGGGTGCGGGGTGGGGGATGGGGGGGCACTTACAAATCAAATAATCACGCACCAGAAAGTAAAATCTCTGTGAGAGCTGGGAATCTGGAGATTTGACCCAGAGGGAGGAGACACGGAAGCCTTGCGAGAGGAAGTGACAGAGGAGCCCAGGCCCTGGCAGAGGGGTCAGTGTAAGCACAGGCCTGAGCAGGCATGTGGCCCTCTGGGACTGGAAGGGGGGGCAGGCCCATAAAGTGTGGAGGCAGCTGTTATCAAGGGTTTGGCATGGAGGGGAGAGTGTGGGGGGACGTCTTGACAGGTATGTGGATGGCCAGGGGGAGGCTCCCTGGAGAGAGGCAGGAGAGCTGGGCCAGGACCCAGAGTGAGGAAACAGTGTCCAGGATTTGGGTGGTGGCTGAGAGATGGGAAGCTTTCCAGGCGAGCAGAGACCATTTCCCTGATCAGGAAGGGAGCAGAGGCCTGGGGAGCCATCTTAGCTGTTCCCTTGGTGCCCTGAATTCTGTCGTCGCCAGGGGAGAGGGCTGAAAGTGCCTCCCGTTTCACAGGCTCATCCTCCTGTTCCTGTGGGCTCCACGCCGCTCTGGGCCCACTTTCTGAAAACTGGTTATTGGAAAGGTGGGGGCAGTTAACCCCATTTGCTAGATGAGGAAAAGGAGCACGGAAAGGGCCAGGGACCTTACCAAGGTCACACGGGCACCAAGCTGGGCACAGAAGCTGGTTCTCCACTGGCTATTCTCAATGAGCAGCCAGAATGCTCGAGAAGTCCTCAGTTCAGACTTGCTGATCCTCCAAATGTCACCTAGGTCGAGCTAGGGTAGGAGAGCAGGGACATCATAGCTGACCACAAATACCCATGGAGAGCCAACTGACTTATTTTACAGATAGGGAAACAGAGGCCCAAATATCTATGGAAGAGTTTTTTTTCCAAGTTCCCTCAGCCACTTGGTGCTGCACTGGACTTAGACCTGGGTCTTCTGATTCGCAGCCCAGTGCCCTGGAGCTGCCTCTCTCTAAGGTTGCAGGGTTGACCCTACACCTTGCATTGGAGTAATAACAGCGACCGTGCCAGTATGTACTTACTAAGTCCAGGCCTCATGCCAGGTTGTTTGCAGCATTATTCCACTTCATCCACAGTGAGGACAAACCCATTTCACAGATGAAGCAGGTGGAGCTCAGAGAATTGAAGTCACCTGCCTCAGGCCACAACACCAAGTTCACTGGCAGTTCTTTCCTCTCCTGCTGGATGGCCTGGGTGTCTCTTCCTCTACCCCTCCCCCAATCTGGGGGTTTTGCTTAAACAAATACCTGGTTCCTCTTTCACCTCTGGCCCCTCCATGCAAAAGAGACCAGGCTCTCCCCTGGCCCTCACCCCTAGCTGGACCTCTAATCAGAGACCTAACCACCCTGATGTGACACCCCCAGTTGTCTCCTCCTGAAGACATTGGAGCCTTGGTTAAAAGTCCCAGGTTGGCTGAAGTCATAGGTCCTCCCCACCATGGTTTTTACTCCCATATGACCTTGACCCCTTGCCTCTCTGGGCCTTGGTGGCCTCATGTGCCCATTGGGGATAGGTTGCCTCAGTCAGTGGCACATGAAAGGGGGAGAAACCCCCAGCCACTTGGCAATAGTCTTCCTCTGACAGCGCCTTATCTCTGGGAGTGACTGTTTATTGGCCTACTCCTTCCCCTGGCTCCCTGGGCGGGCCACACTTCCCTCTGGAAGCCCTCCCTTTGGGCTGCTCTCACACACCTCACTGGGGCCTCTATGGGTGGGGTGCAAAAGCTATGGCCTCATAAAGATAGTGGTGATAATTTGGTTTTTAGTCAGGTTTATGGTGCTGGATGAGAAAAGGTTCAGGGCTCAGCTTTCTGTGGGACTTGGTTGACTTTGAAAGAAGGAGCTGGGCCCACAGAGCCCCTCTCTAGCCTCATGCCTCTTCCTAGATGCACCCCAAGCCTCAACCTCCTTCTGTGACCTTGGACAGGAAGCTTGTCTTGTCTTCAGAAACCTGACTTCTACCTTTGAAACAGGGATGGTAATTCTTACCCTGCCCGCCTCTAAGGGGTAGATGTGAGCTCCCTGAGTGGGCGTTGGGGCCTCTGTGGGTGTTTTTCTTTCCAGACCCCGCTCCCTCTGAACCCCTTGTCTCCTCCTGCTCCCTCCAGAAGCTGGGGGTGCCACCTTCTGGCCCTGAGGGGTACTACTGCAAGTCTCCCTGACTTCCTAGTCTGCCCCCCATCATGAACCCCATTCCCTGTGGGAAAACAGAGGCTGGGGGGAGAGAAGAAGTTACCCAGTATACAGGCACTTAGGGGAGCAGAGCGGATGCTAAAACCAGAGGCCCAGGGACAGAATGTCCCGCGAAAGAGCGCTGTGTCTAACCTTTTGTTCACAGGAGATGCAGAGGCCAAGGGAAGCAAAGATGGTGACACCATGAGTCAGTGGTCAAGCGTGGACTGGCCCAGAAGTCCCACCTCCTCTTGAGTGCATTTCTGCAGCCTCTCAGATGGACAGAGTCAAGGCAGGGCAGGTAGCCTTTGGGGATCACAATAACCTTCACATGAGCCGTTGTCCACCCCCTGTCCCTCTTAGTCCATCCTCCAGAGCGCGTTGCAGTGACCAGACCTCAGCAACCCCATTTAAAATCCTGCAGGGGTCCCTCCTGTTTATCAGAATAGCAGCCAGTCTCCCCTAGGGCTTGACTCCCTCTCTGACTCCCTCTCTAGCCTATATCCCACTATACCTCCTCTGTGCCTCAACCATTATTTCCTTCCTGTTCAACACACCAAGCCCTTTCAGGCTCTTTCCAGGCCTTTGCTCATGCTGTCCCTTCTGTCTAGAATACTGTTCCTGCCCGTGCTCTGTGTGTGGCCTCTTAACTTCAGGTCTCAGTTGAAATGTTTCTTCTCCCGAGAAGGAGAAGGCTTCATCTCTCTAATCAAGAAGTTCTAACCACCCAGCCCATCATGCTCTCTGTCTCCATCAACCTTATCACAATGTGATATCACAAATTCGTGGTTTCCTTGTTAGCTCTATGAGGGTCGGACACACAGTAAGTGCTCAATTAACGTCTGTTGCATGGCTAAATGATAGGAGGGACAAGACAGTCAGGGAGTCAGTGTGAGAAGCCCCAGTCTGGACCTGTTGTGTGTTTTCAAACAGGTCCTGGCCCTCTCTGGGCCTTGGGGCACAGTGTCTACAGTGAGGCCTCCGAGGGTCCTTCTGTTCTGATAACCGTTAATATCTCTGTGTATCACACACCCTTGTTCCCTGCGGTCCCGAGGCACTGAGACTAGCCCAGCTCTGAGCAAGGAGAGGCCAAGGTGGGCAGGGCCTCAGAGCCCTTATCTCCCTGGGACCCTGTCCGGCCTTGGTGGGTCTGATCCAGGAAGCACAATCCTAGGGACCTAGGGTGGGAATGTGGCCCAAAGCCCCTGCTCGCCCCTCTGCCCACCCACTCTGCTGTGTCCAGGAGGGGCTGGAATATGTCACACCATGCACCTTTTCTGGTCCCCAGTGCCAAGTCTGAGAACTTACTTGCTGAAGGTGTACAGGGTAGAAGGGCAGGGGCTTGAGCTGGGGGTCTCCTTTCTCTATCTGCCAATTATGGGAAGTCCCTCCCCCCGACCCCGGCCTCAATTTGCATGCCTTTGTGATGGATACTCTCTTAGGATTCTTTGGGTCCTGACATCCCAGAGGATCGTGCTGGATGCTTGGGACACGTGTGCTGCTTCCTCGCTCCAGGCCTGGAGGGCCTGGGAAGGGGGGCAGCGCTGGGAGCGTGGGAGAGCCAGATGTGGTGGCCGCTGGCTCTGCAGATCGAGTGTTGAGATGGCCTACTGGGAATTCTCCCACTCAGTCACCCTTTCCGGGTTCCCCTCCCCCAGCCCCACAGAGAGCTGTGGCTTCCGGCCTGATGAGTGCGTGGGTGGGGGGTCGGGGGCTGGTCAGTCAGCTTGGCTCCCTCCTTCAGGGAAGAGCTTGGGCCTGACAGTCCAGACAGCAGCCTGGCTCCCGCCGGGTCTTACACAGGACAAACCTTTGGAGAGTGGCTTTCCGCACTGGGGCTCAGCTGGAAAAGCTCCTCTCCAGCCCTGATGGGGGTGCGGACTTCTGTGTCACTTCTGCGCCAGCAGCAGACACTACACCAGAGAAGGAGCCACCTTTTGTGGCTTTTACACTCCGCTCCAATCCTTGCACAAAATGCCTTCTGTGTACTCAGGCCTCTCAACAACTGTAGGGTGAAACGTGTATGTCCATTTTACAGCTAAAAACTCAGAGACGCAACTCAGACAATAGGATGTGTCCAGGGCCCGCTGGAGGGCAGTGGCAGAGCTGAGTTGGGGCTGCCCACATCTTGGCTCAGCAGCTTGATCCCTGAACATTCTTCCCTGCAAAGGTACGGCACCCCGTCTCTTCCTCTGTACCCCATCCCATTCCTCTTCAGCCTGACTTTCTACACTTCCTGCTCTGTCCGTCCCTTCAGAGTACACAGGGGAAACTGAGGCCCAGAGAAGGGGGCTGCAACTGGAAGGAAACTCCTTATTTCAATAGCAACATTTCCAGACACTGTAAATATATCACAAACCCAACAGTCTGAAGACTCATTCCTCTGATTAGCTCCATTTTCCAGAGAGGGAAACAGGCTCAGGAGTTTAAGTGACTTGCCCAATGTCATGCAGCCTCGAACTGCAGACGCTGGGATTTGAACTCTGTACTGGCTCTGGCTCCGAACCTGCTCTACATAGTCATGACCTTCCCGCCTCAGCTGTCCAGCCCTCAGTGAATGAAGGCACTCCTGTGACTGTGTCCCCCACCCCATCTCAGCTGAGAGGAACCCTGATGCCAGCCAAGGGTTAATGGTGGTAGGGGCTAAGTGATTCCAGATGGGCCAGCCGGACGGCGGGGCTGGCCGGAAACCAGTGGCTGCCAGCTTCCCCGAGGGAGCCACGCTAGTTGCCCCCTCCCCTCGGTGCTGCATCTCTGGCCCCAGCTGTACCCTTGCCCTGGGGCCCACCAACCTCCACTCCGCCGTTAAAGCCTAGCTCGAAGGAATCAAAGATAGAACATTATGTACAGATGGGGAAACTGAGGCTCAGAGAGGACAGGTACCTATTCAAGCCCACGCTAGGTCTCCTGACATTTCTGGGAACTAGGGGTGGCAATGCCTCTGTGCAGCCCTGAACTCATCCTGGCCCTAGCAGTTGGGCCAAGTCTTTGGAGCTGAACTGCTAGGATAGGTGCTAGGAGGAGCACTGTAAAGGGCCTTGGGGGCACAAGCAATCCGTGCAGCCCTGGTTCTGTGGTCTCTGGGCCCTGTGACCCCACTGCCACAAAGCCCTGGGGCTGGCCCTTCCTCTCATGGCCACCACCCCATGGCTTGTGGTCAGTCTGAGAATCCCTCTCCCTCCAACCCAGATGCTCTGCTGAGCAGTCCCTATTGGGGCAAGATGAAGAAATGACCACAAGATCAGTGACTGTGCTGGCATGGAATCCCAGCTCGGGTTACCCCTGCTGCCCCGTGACAGGGCCCTGGGGCGGCCTTTGAGAAGAGGGTCCAGAGGTGCAGAGGGCAGGTTGAAAGGGGCCCTGGGAAGAGTCAGATGCTTACTGTGTGAGGTTGGGCACCTTTCTTCCCCTCTCTGAGACTCAGTTTCCCCATGTACACTTGGAGCAGGGGCAACTCAAAACTGCTCTGTAAGCCCTTTTAAATGATGCCTCCTGGGAGGCATCTAAGGGAGCCTGTGACTAGAGACTTCAGATTTGACCAAATGAGGTTGTAGCAGAGGCCCAGCAGGGGTCCTGGAGGAGACTGGGCAGCCCCCTGGTAGAAGAGAGGGTGGGAAGGCAGAAATAGAACATATGTCTGTTGAGTGGCCGAATGAGAGACAGTGAAAGGAGGCAGGACACTGCAATGTGGGTCTTCTTTGGGGGTCAGATCACTTTCATCTGTCCCCTCATGTAACACTGAGACCTGGCTCTGCTCCAGTCCAGCCATCGCTTGGGAAGCTCACTACACACCCCTGGGCCTCGGTTACCTCATCTATAAAACAAGGAAATAATCCTTTCCTGGTTCTCCAGGGATTTCGAAGTGATAAACACATGTCTAGAAATGGGAACTATGCTGGGTTACCTTGGGCAAGTCTCTTTCCCTCTCTGTGCCAGCTTACCCTAGGCCTTGATTTCTCATTCTGAAAAGTGACTGATAATCTTGGAAGGTCTTTGCATCTCTTCCAGAGCACTCTCTGATTCCCTCCTCTTGGTTAGGGGCCTCTCAGGCCCCCACCTCCCTGTGGGCACCTGCCATTCATTGTATGTCTCACCCTGTAGCCTGGACACCCCTGAGGTCAGGAACTGTGCCTTAGTCCCTACTGTGTTCCCAATATCCAGCACAGCGTGTAGCACTCAGTAGGTGCTCAGTGTGCTTGTACAGTGAGTGAGTGCTGGCTGAATCAACCATATAGGTTATCAGATTTCTCTTTACAGTTGGGGAAACTGAGGCATGGAAAAGGGTCCCACCCCCAGGTATGGTGAAGGGAGGCTGCCACCCGCAACAGCCCGGGCCACTCAAATAAAAGTGACTCAATGGCTGGCTGGTGTGGGCTGCGGAATTTCTAAACAACCCCTCACATCCTGAGAGAGCAGGCTACAGGAGGAAAAAGAAGAAAAACAAGAAACTTGGGGGAAAAAAGGGAAAAGAGGGGAAAAAAACTGAAATTGAAAACAGACTCACACATCCATCCTCTCCGCCCCCCACTCCCCCCCCTCCACTGGCTGGGCCAATCAGAGGCCGCCCTGCAGCCTTTCCCCCAAAGTGGGGGGGAGGCAGGGAAGCCCACAGTGGTGTGAGCAGTCCCTGCCCGCCCCGTCTGGGACCAGGATCCCTCTGTGAGCAACTTGAAGAAGAGAGGAGGAGAAAGGGGAGAGAGCCCGCTCTACCAACAACCAACGCAGCAGGGCAGAGCCTGTGTGGACGACCAGCCAGATCCAGGCGGCCCTTCCTGGAGGCTCTGCCCCTCCAGAAGGATGCTGTGGGAGTGAGGCCACTCCTCAGCCCTGCAGCCCCTCACACCCTCCATTCTCCCCAGGCTCCTGGAGCCTGCAACAGCCCTCCTGCCCTCCTCTCCAGACGAGCGCTCGATTGCTGCTTTGGATCCAGCAAAGTCTGTCTGATAACGGGAGAGGGCAGTGAGGAGGCCTCCCTGAAAGGGGTGACAACCCAGAGCCAGGACTCTGCCCGGACCAGAGGGCATGAGCAGCAAGGTAAGTGCAAGAGGCGGGGCCCCAGCCCCCTGTCCTGTCCCCTTACCCCAGCATGCGCCTTCAAAAAATGGAAAATATTTTTAACAAAACCAGATGGGAGGAGGCCGGGAGGCTGTGGACGTCAGGGCTGGAGGAGCCAGTTCTCTCCTGCTCGGGCCGCTGGGGTGGGTGGCAGGGCCTCCTCAACTCTATTGCCCCTGCCTCATCAAATAAACCCCAGAGGTTTTGGGGTACTGCCACCAACTGGGGATCTCCAAAACACAGCACTGCCTTGGAGAGCGTTGGGGAGGACAGGAAGGGGTGTGAGTGAGGAATTGGAGATAGAAGGCAAGAGACACTGAAAGGGGACCTGGGGGGACAGAGGACCTTAGAGCCACAGCTGCTGCACAGGGCCCAAGCTTGTCCCTAAGAATCTGCCTGGCTCTAGGCCAGTCGGCCTCCAGGCAACCTCTGGGGATTTAAATGGATTTGCAAATTTTCCAGATTCCTAAGATGTCCCTCCAAACCCCCAGTGGCTGGGAAAGTGTGAAGGCAAAGGAACCCCAGGCCCCAGCAGGCCCAATCTAGTGCTTCTGTGGCTGGGGTTGGGAGTCTGGGACCTGTTAGATCTGAGGCCCCCTCTTTGAAGAACCTGGGGGTTGGCTGCTGGACCCTTCCCTGCAGTGCCAAGCAGCTGCTCAGGCCTCCTTGCTGTCTCTTCCTTCTGGACACTGCCCCTTCTCTGCTCCATTCCTAGAACAGAAATCTGATCGTGATTCCTTCCGTGGTTCCCCTGCAGAAAGCCCCAGCTCCTAACAGTGGCTGCCACTGATTGACACAGCATGCCAGGATGTGCTGAGTGCTTTATAAGCATGATCTCATGTAACACTCATATAACCAGTAGATTTCAAGGCAGGGGCTGATCTTACACCCACTTGACTCGTGAAGAAACCGAGGCTCACAGCAGGCACAAACTGTACCACTTAGCTAGTAAGCAGCCGGGGTCCAGAGAGAGTGGGCTCCTTGCCCCAAACATGGGGTGTATGTTCCTGCCAGTCAGAGTCCAGGATTCCCAGGAGGAATTTCTACCATCCTACCCATGGCATTTGCCTCCTCATTTCTCCACTGGAACAACATTCCATATCACTTCCACTGTTCTTTCAAGGATCCTTCCTACTCTACCTCCTCCTGGCAGTCTTCCTGGATTCTCCGTCTTCCAAGTGCTTGTCATACCCTTCAGACTGGAGTCTTGTTGCTTGGCCTTTCTTCCTGTGTGTGTCTGTTTGTGTATCAGAGAGTATCAGGTCTCAGTCTTCCCCATCATGTTTTCTGTCCCCATTGCCCCTGGGCAGGCAGTGGGCTGAGAGATTTTGCTGGGGAAAGGAGGGGCTTCCAGGAGAACCCAGGCCTCTTGCCTTCTCTCAGGTGCCCTTCCAGAATATTACACCATTTCTCCAGACCATGTTTGTCTATTTCAGACAGAGAGGAGTGCCCCTGCCTCTCTTTGTGACCCCAGCTTGCACAGAGGCCTTGAGTACTCTCTTCTGGAGTCAAGCTCCAGAAAAGGGCTGCTCCATGCAGGAGGGCCGGGCATACACAACACTAACCTGGGGCCAATTCAGTCACTGTCATAGAGCACTTAGCCCATACCAGACACAGAGCCTGTGATCTCACATGCCATCATCCCCATAGTAGGTCTTTGGAATCTGTATTGTTATCACCTCTGTCTTACAGACAAGGAAACCAAGGCTCAGAGACGCTAAGTGATTTTCCCAGGGTCACACAGTAGAGTGTATATTTAGGCTGTGGTTGGCCTGAGCCCAAAGACTTAATGACCTGGAAACCCAGGGAACCCCTGTTTGGAGGAAAGCACCTTTGTCCCCTTGCAGGCCAGCACCTGACTCTAGCGCCCTCCAGTGGAAAGTTTAGCTTCAGGCCTTCCCTGTTCCTAGGGCCCTGGCTTGGCCAGTGGGGAAGGAGACCATCAGCCGCCCCTCCCTTTGGTGTGATCAGCAGCCCTCCCCTCTCTGCGGGGAGAAGAGAGCAGGCTGGTAATTGCCCACAGATGGGGGGCAGCAGACGGCGCTGTGGATCTAGTCAGGAGTCTTCAGGGCCCCCACTTCTCTTTCTGGGCTGCATCTGCGTCTGGCAGGCAGCGGGAGCCATGGGTTTGGGGGGGTCAGAGGATCAAGCATTAATCCCTGGTTCCACTGGCTGACTGAGGACCCCGGGCCGGCGCTGTGCCCCTCTGGGTGCAGCCCCTCAGGAGTGGCAGGGTGTCGTGCCGGCTCCGGCAGGTAACAGTGTAGGCGCTCGGCACAGTCCCTGCTCTTTCTGGGCTGGACCGAAAGCCAGTGGCCCAAAGGTGCCCCACACACCCACTCCCATCCTCCAGGCACAGCCTGCCTCTGACACCAGCTGCCTTCCAGGCTGAAGGAGGGGACAGGCTGCTGACTGGAGGCAGGAGGATCGAGACACACCCCTGAAATATGCCCCCTGTCCCTTTTCTATTTCTTGCACACGGTTCAGCACCTGTGGGTATGGGACCCTTGGAATGGAGGGAGATCTTCTCTTTTACATAGTCACCACACCGCAAGGAGGGCGGGATGAGACGGGTACCTCCCCGGGATCAGAGCCTGTCGGGCTCAACTGGGGGGCAGAGACTGACCCTTCTGAGCACGTCCCCTGTGCTTTATACCCACCACCATGGAGTCCACTGCCGTACCCCTCAGCTCTGAGAATAGGCCTGACGTTCAGTTAAGTGCTCGACCAGTATTTGATGAACTAATTTTATCATCACAGAACCTTGAGGAATGACTGTAAAACTCTGTTTTACAGATGAGGGAATGACCAGAGAGGTTAAGTCAGGTGCCTGCAGCCCCACAGCAAGGAAGTGGCGGAACTGGAATCTGCACTGGGTGCTCCTAGTTCCAGAGCCCCTGAGGAGGGACTGGGTGGGACCTGGGATACCCCTGGGGATCCAGGATAAACTGAGTATGTACCTCAGCTTGGAGCCCCTCAGCATTGCAGAGGTGGTCATAGGAGCCTGGAACCCTCTTGTGTGCCTGTGGGGAGCCAGTCCCTCTCTGGACCTCAGTTATTCCATCAGTAAACCAGAAGGTTAAACTAGATGATCTCTGAGCTGCGTCCAGCCCCAAAGCGAGTCCGGATCGCAAGGCGGGCCAGCCCGGATTGGCAGCCGCACGAGCCCTGTTGTGTACTCAGGGCTCATGCATATTTAACTTCATAATGAAAGGTTTTCTCTTACTCTTTTCCAACATGTAACAGAAAGAGGTCGGAATCGATGACCACTAATGGAAAACTGTAGCCTGCAATGAGGAGGAGGATCTGGCTGACAGTCAGAGCAGCTCGCGACTGTACTGTTTCTTGGGGAGCTCTGAGGCTGACGCCCACAGCACCCATGCGCCCATTTCCCTAGGATATTGGAAGGAGGGTCAGAGGCGTGCCTCTTGGGGGCGTGGATGCTGGGATGCTTTGGGTCCCCTCCAGTGCTGATTTTTCCAACCTCACGTGGTCTGACTGCAAGAGGAAGTCAGCCCCATGGTGGATGGACGAAGGGCATGGTCCACAGGTGAGGGGACAGGTGTAGGGCTGCCCCCCTCACTGGTGGAAGGGGTGTGGAACGCACACACTAGTCGCTTCCAGGGAGGAAGCCCACCTGAAGACGCCCACGAAGATTCAGCCCCAGGAGCCTCAGGCAAAAGTCTTCTTGATGCTCAGGCCTGGCCTCAGGACCTCTTCCTTAATGCTTTCCAGAGAGTCCCCCCACCCCTCAGGGCAGAAGGCTGATAATCAAAATGTATTGCTTTCCCTGCATTAATCCCCTTTCTTCTCCTCTCTTCAGATCAGGGCTATTTGATGTCTAAGGTGCCTGAAGCCTTTTATCTGCCAGAGGTGCTCACTCCTCTGCCCTGTTCCTCCACCCTGTAATAAAACAGACTGTCCCTTGGGAGGTGGGGCACAAGGGTTAGGGGGACAGGCAATTCCTGAGAGAGGGAAAGGACTTTTGGGGTCACCTAGTTCAACTTCTTTATTTTGTGACTGGGAAACCAAGGTGCAGAAAGGGGCAGGGTGTAGTCAGGTTGGAGCAACTTTGTCTAGTGCACTGAAGCCGAGAGGCCCGCAGGCCCAGCTTCCTCCGCAGTCTCTGTGCCACCCACCTCTGTGTCCAGGACTCGGCATCCCCTGGGCTGTGGCCACTGGCAGAGTTTGGGCTAGAGAGGAGCAGTGCCACCCAGAGGATGGGTAGGAACCCCTGGGGAGCCTTCTGAGCCATGGAGCCTGTGGTCATGTCCCTTCTGGCCCCTTCCTTTATGTAAAGGGGATAAGTGACTGCAGAGGCTGCATCCAGCTCTGTCCTTAGGCCTCAAGAGCTGGGCTTCTTGTGGCTGTGTCACTTCCTGTTGCTCTCCTGGTTACCTCTGGTCCTGGGAATTACCCTTCAGCTTCTCTACACCTGAGGCCTAAGTGCCCCAGAGGGCAGAGGTTTTGGAGGCCCTGGCCCCTCCTATTCATGGCATTGGAATTTTAGGTAAAGACCCAGGTATGACCCACTGGACTGTGGGTCATTCCTGCTTGCCTGTATTGGAGTCCTTATCAGCCACCGGGCTGGGCCCTGTCTGCTGAATGAAAAGCAAAATAGTGATAAATAATTGAACGGAGATGGATGAAATAATTGGTGGATGGATGCATGGATGCATGGGGGAGGGCTAGACGGTGGCCTCTGCTTCAGTCCAGAGGGCAGGGATTGGTGAGCACGAAACTCGTGCAGTCAAGGCCTTCGTGCTCACAGGGGCCCTGCGTGTAAAATTCTTAGTCATTTTTAAACAGATGACCCTACCTTGTCATTCTGCCCTTAGCCCCATAATTACACAGCTGGTCCTGCCAGGAGTTTCAGACTAGGTTTGAGATGACTTCATCCCTGAAACTGTCCTCTTATCCACACTCTCCCATAAAATGCCAACCTACTCCTATCACTTTCCTTAAGGGAGACTTCTTACCCATAGTACTTGCAATGGTGCCAGCAGCTAGCACCCACCTTCACTGCCAATGTCCTGAAAATAAGGTTTCCTGGGACCTCCAAGGAAAAGCCCACATCCTTGTACCCCAGACCTTTCTAGAGTTAGCTCTGCCCCCTTCCATGTCCCTCCCCTACCTCTTTGCTAAAGAGCCCAGTCGCCCCCAGAGGCCTTGAGATGTCCCACTTCCCTCGCTGCACACAGAGCCCTGTGGAATGCCTCTCACTAGTTTTGTCCACCAAACAACCCACCTACACCCTGGGGGCCCAGTGCAGGCCCCCTCCCCAACGGGATGGCTGTATAATTGGAACAGCAAGGATGATGCATCAGGGACTTCCCCACCTTCTCTCAGACCCTCTGGGCCAGCAGATGAGGTGGCTAAACTCAGAGAGGTCACAAGCTATAAGATACAGAACCAGGACTTGGGCCTGGATGAAGTGACTTCCAGCAGGGTCCGTGGCCTTCAAGCTGGCCAGGATCTCAGGTGCTTTCATTGCCTCGGGGGCATGAGCCACAAGCTGCCAGCACCAAGTCCATGGGTCTGTTTTGCCCCCTCCCCAGCCTGTTTCCATCCCTGCAAGGAAAGGGTCAGCGCCGCCTCCCATCCTAACTCCCAGCTAGTAAACTCTGAGTTCCAGGGAGCAGCTGAGGCCCAGGCCTGAGGACCAGAAGAGCTGCCCTGTACACGTCAACTCCATGCTCTGTAAGCATCTACTGAGCACCTCCTGTGATCCTAATCCCAGGTTAGGAGCTTGGAGGTAGGTTTCCTCATTTGTCGGGAATCAAATAAAGGGACTAAGACAAAGGTTGGCCGACTGGGAGCCCCTAGACATGTGTTCTGGTCCTGGGCTGGCCTCTAAGCTCCTGAAAGCACCGAGACAGCCTACCCAGCTTAGCTACTGATGGTACTAGTGACAGAATCTAGAACCTTCAGCTTCAAGGTGCCCGTCAGGGCAGATTTCTACACTGTGTCCAGCTGTTGAGGGCACGCATTCCCTAGCTAGCCCAGGGCGCTGTGCACTTCGGGCCAGGGCCAAGGCGGAGGAGTGAGCCGCTTGGCCCCCAGGGTGAATGAGGAGGAACGTGGCTACTGACTTTGCAGAGGTCTTGTGCCAGGCCCTGTTCTAAGCCGTTTATTGGGGTTAACTCCTTCAATGATAAATCCCAGCTTACAGATGGGGAAACTGAGGTGCAGAGTGATGTAAATGGGAATGGGGAATCACTGAAAAAAGAGGTGAGAGAACAGATACTAAGAAATAAAGAGAAACAGAACGTGGGAGTTTCCTCCCCTCCTGCTCTGCCACCCAGGAGGGCTCTGAGGGGAATCTCAATGCTTCTTAATTGGCACCAATTAATGGCAGGTTTTCTCATTAGCTAGCTGCTCCTCCTGATTTGTGGACTCTGGGCCGGTCGGGGAAGGCTGGTGCTGGTGGGTCAGTGCGAATGGCCCAGGCCTGCCTGCCCCTGCCCACTTGGCTCTGAGAACCCATTCTGTCTGTGGCCCCCACCCCGGCCCAGGGCTGATCCCAGGCTGGCAGCAGCGGGGGAACAGAAGGTTCGCTTGTCTGCGCCTGCCGCACCCCCCTCCCCAGCCTCAGCCCGGGACCCCTCTCAGGGGCTCCTTTGGCTGCCAGGGCCTGGCCTTTCTGTTGCCATGGCACCGGCTGGAGATGAGGCCCTGGGGGGCGGGGAGAGGGTGCGGGGAGGGCAGCTGAGGATGGTGGAGGCCTGGAATTCTGCGGCTGCAGAGACCCTGGCCCTCTGTGAATAGTGCAGGGGTACGGGGGCCCCAGCAGGGGCCTACCTGGGCTTGAGCACGGCAGCCCTTGGTGGAGTTGGTCACATACCTGTTGCAACCCGCTGGACGCTCCATCTCGGAGGCCCTGGGACAGCTCTCAAGGCAGTCCCGCCTCTGCGAGCCCCTGGCTGTCTGCAGTCAGGACTCCTCTCTTCTGCTTGCTGAACTGAAGTTTCTGCAGCAAAGTTGCTGGTAGGTTCTGAGTTCTATCCCTAGCTGGACTTTTAAATTACTGGGTAGACAGGACCAGCCCCTTGCTCCCTCTGTACCCCAGGGAGGAAAGGGACAGGTCTCTGACCTCTGAGGCCCAAAAATCTAGGTTCAGTGTGACCCCACTAGAATAAAGGCATGTGGGGCGTTTCTCTGTGCACTGACCTGTTTCTGGTAGGAGACAGGTGGTTTAGTGTGGTCGCTGGAATGCAGGTTTGGAGTCGGACTGGCCTGGGTATGCATCTCAGCACCAGCGCTTACCAGCTGTGTGATTCTGGGAAAGTTGCCAACCTCTCTGAGGCTCAGTTTCATCCTCTGTGAAATGGGAATCATGACTGTACTCCTTCACAGGATAGAGGATGTGAGGATGGAAAGAAATCCCGGGTCATCCCATTCAGCAGAGTTCCTGGCTCCAAACTACAGAGGGGTTTTGTTTGTTTTCAGAACAAAGAATGAGAAGAAAGATTTCCTGAGCTGGGAGTTTGGAGGAGGCGGCGGGAGGTGGGCGGTGGACAAAAGCAAGACCAACAGGTAGAGGAGATGGTGAGGCAGCCTGTGCTTAGTTGGATAACATTGTTCTAACAGGCTGACCTCTGAGGAAGCTGAGCCGCCCAGAATGGAAGTGGCCGCAGGTAAGGTAGTGAGCTCCCCATCACAGAAGCGGGCGATCGTAGACTGGACAACCCTTTTGTTTGCAGAGAGGGTGGTGAAGATGTGAATAGGGAGTATTTGTCACCCACCTGGCCCTGAGACTGTATGCTTAAAAAAGATGGGGCGTCTCCCTCCCTCTGGTTCTGCCAGCTTCAGGTTCATTCAGTCACAAGGAGAGCAAGGGCTGGGAGGAGAAGTCAGGAAGCAGAGTGGAAGGAGGAGGCTGGAGACCAGTGTGCTGAGCTGGCGCTGTGTGCCAGGAGGGCGTGCCTCCCTCCTTAGAGATGCCTTCACAGGGCGTTGAATCTGTGTGCTCAAACACTGGTTGCCCAGGATGGAGTACTGGGTCCACTGCTGGCAAACTCTGTGACCTTGGGCAAATGACTTAATCTCTCTGGGCCTCATTTTCGTCATCTGTGAAATGGGGACGCAACACTGACAAGACAGGATTATTCTGTGATCATTCAGATAAAGGGCTGAGCCGGGGTCGTGGGGGATGTGACTAAAATGGGAGTAGCTACTATTATGCTCTTTGTTGTTTTCAAAGCCTTGTAAGTCCCTCTTGCTTTTTGTATGGGCTATTGGGGGCCCGCGTGGGATCCAGAGGACTTTAGTCTAGGGATCCAGTGGGCCTGGGCACAGCCAAGAACACGACTCAGAGGGTAGGGACAAGCAGGAGGGCCTGGGAGGCGCCAGTGGAGGCGGAAGAGCTTGCTCAGCAGGCGGACAGAGCATACTGCGGCCTCACTCCCTCCCTGACCTCCTTCTCATGGTTCCCAGCCTGTCTGGGGACCCAGGCCCCCTCCGCTGGGCCCCCAGCAGCCCACAGCGAGGCACACACTGAGAACTTTCCCACGAATCGTTCCAAGAAGCTGGGCCTGTGGCTCCTCCGACCCCCAACACATACACTGTGGCGGGGGAGGGGGTGCGCGGGGGGGAGGGGCGGAGGGGAAGGGGATGTGTGTGGGGGGATCAGTCAGTTCTTTATCAGCCTGGCTCCCAGCCAGACAGATGTTTCGTTTTATTTTGAACTTCCAGAAAATAGGTCATTTTTTTCCATTGTGTCCCCAGGGAGGCCTCCTGGGGAAAGGAACCCAGAGTGACGAACGAGTGTGGGGCATGACTTGGGCCCCGGGGAGCAAGGGGGACAGCAGCCTTCTTCCGGCAGTTGTGATGTGTTCTGTTGGCAAGACAGGTCTTAGAGGTTGTGCTAAGGAGCTGGCCTGCACTTAGGGGTGATGGGAGGCACCCAGGTGCCAGGGAAGGGCTTGGCCAGAAATGTTCCTCTGAGTGGGTATGAGAACAGGCAGGAGGGGACAGGCAGGAGAAGAAGAGAAGAGGTGAGGTGCGGAGGCAGGGGAGGGGGGGGCGTGGAACCAGAGGCAGCTTGCAAGTATGTGCTGCAGGGGGCAGTGGCACGGAGAGTGCAGCGACGGTCCCTGGAACTGGCCCTGCTATTCTACCCACTTGGCATCCAGAACAGCTAGCGGCTGTGCCAGGCTCCAACATAGCTGACCTTGTAGGTACTTGTGACCCGTGAAGTTGCTGGGGCTGGGAGCCACATGGTGGAGAACAGGACATGGGTGATCAAGCTGTGTGATTCGGGCCGAGCAGCGCACCCTCTCTGGCCTTGGTGTGGCTGGGGAAGAGCCACAGTGAGTGGGACACTCATTGTGCAGTGGTGCAGTGCTGAGCTTCACCCACAGGCAAAACTGGGACACAGGATGGGCGGGCCAATTGGACGCCCCACAGCCTCAGCCCCTGCCTAGGTTCTACCTCCCCCGTGACTGTCTCCACACCCAATGGACCTGCTCTCCTTGCAGGCTCCGAGGATGGGGTTCACCAACCCATGCTACATGATCACCCCTACATCTCAGCCCACTTGGTATAAAGCCACATGGGCCTCCCTGCCCGCCAAATCCAGCCTCGACTGCCGTGGCTGTCCCCACTGCGGGCTCTGGCCACTGATGTCTCTTGCCCCCTGGTGTTCTCAGGCCTGGAACCACTGCGCTGCCTTCTCCTGCTGAGTCATGGCATTCACCCCGCCCTGCCCCCCCACTTAGCATTCCAACTGGCCACAGCTGCCTTCCAGAGCAGGGTCCTGAATTCTGCACATGTCTGCCCTGGGGGTATTCCCAAGATAGCCCATGTGGGGGTGGGGAAACTGAGGCTCAGAGAGGGGTGGGACTGCACTGGAGGCAGATGACAGAGTCACATCACTTTACTCGCAGCCAGGGGCTGTCCCCTGAAGTGTGTCCAGGGCTGTGAAGGGCCTCTGAGTGGAGGATACTGAGGTCTGCATTCCACTTCTGCCGGCAAGTTAGTGGGAGCCTCCTCTCAGTCTGACTGAACAGTGCAGGGGAAGGGACTTGGACCTAGAGGTCTGAGTATGGCAGGCAGGGGGTCCTGTGGGGCGGGAGGGCAGCAGCTGTAGTCCGAAGCCAGGGCCCTTGAGCCCCAGCCTCCCACCCGAGGTGGGCTGGGATTGGCGGTAGGGGCTGCCCACTCACCCCTTTGGCCACCTGAGTCCAACTTACTCGTCAAAATGCTGAAACCTGTCTCCGTCCTTCTCTAAGCCCTATTTCCCCACCTGTACAATGGGGCCCAGGACAGGAGTTGGAGCCGATGAGCCCTGAGGGCCTGGAGCTCTGACATTCCAAGGCTCTAACCCCTGACCCCATGGCCAGGCCTCCTCCTCCCTCTGGCATCTTGTTTATTCAGAGCATCCCTGGCACAAGACTGCCCGCCCCAAGCACCCCTTCATCCCCACACCTCCTCTACCGCCAGCCTGTCCCTTGCCTCCGGGCTCCGTGTCCCTCCGTGTCCCTCTGTCCATGCAGGTTCTATGGCCCCTCTAAGTCCTAATTCAGCTCAGGAGTAGTTCCAAGTGTTGAACCTCCATCCCCCAATATTCCATACCAGAAATAGGGATGCAGCTCATTTATGATCTCTCTCTCCAGCACCCCCCCCCCCAACTTCTAATCACCAAGTCCTGTCGATGCTCAGCTAAATAGATAATCTCAAACCTACCTCTGCCCATCAGTTCCCACTGCCCTCTTCCCAGCCCCAGGCAGGCAATGGGTGGGGAGGGTGTCGGAATGAGGGGACTGGGGTGGGGGTCAGAGGGTGTGGAGCACTCCACCTAGGCCCAATCTCTGCCCTGCATGCTTAGGCAAGTTCCTTAACTGCCTCAGTTTCTCCATCTAAAACTGGAACCTCATCCAGTTGGCTAAGGAGCAAGTGACTTAATGCCTGGCAGGTTTTCAGAACGGCATGTGGCGCAGTGAATGCACACACGCCCGGCTTTGGCAGCTTATCTGTGCACACATACGGACGTGTGTTCTGGGGATCGTGGGGTCCCATGTGCTGTGTGTATAAGTGCACAGATTTGCTTGTGCTCAGGACACGTGGGCACAGAGAGCCATGTGCAGGCATGTTTTGTGTGGGCGGGCACATGTTGTGTGCCCGTGTGGGGCTGGGCACACTGCCCGATGCACACGCATGTGTTTCAGGGGTGTGTGTGAGCCAGTGCGTGGGCAGGAGTTTGGCTGGTGTGCACGTGTTCACTGTGCGCAGGCCTCCGCCGCTGGCAGCTGTTCAGGCCCCTCCCTGGCCTGTCTGTGTCGTGGGAGCCTCGGGACCCCGAGGGAGGGAAGCTGCTGCTGGCGGATGTGGCCAAGATGACTGGATTTATTTAGATTAAGGCGGTGGGAAAGGAGTGGGGACTTGTATGTGCTGGAAAGAGGGAAGGTGGGGGCTCAGAGAATGACTCCCCAAGCATGCTTGCTTCCCTGAACTTACGGTACTCACTCTATTCCCCCATGAGGGCCCTCTGATTCACTGTCAGGAGCTGGGCAGGTCCCCATCTCTGTCCTCCCAGCCTGGCAATCAGGAGAGCTTCCTGGCGCACATCAGCAAAGGGAGCCCCTGAGGGCTGGCCCCTCCTTATCGCTACTTCAGGGGCCTTGCTGAGCATGGCAGCTTGGGGGATACCTGTTCACTGACTATGACACCCCACCTTGTCCTCAGTGGCTTCTCCCTGGAGGATAGCCCCTCCCCTGAAAGAGAAGTTGTCACAAGCAAATCCACCCCCCACACCTTCAGTTGTCTAATCTTTCTGAGCTTGTCTGGACCATAGCAGCCTCTGGGCAGCATAGAGAGGTCCATGAGGTCAATTGAGGGTATCAGGGACCCACCCAAGATGGCCTGGGAGGCCCTGTCTAAGTGTCCCAAGTCCTACTCTGGCCCTTTCCAGTCCCTGGTCCACGCCACACTCCCCTCTGCCACCTCCTGGTTTTCTAGATCACAAGTTCATTTGTCTGGAAGTCTCCTAAAAGACTGAGGCCCAGAGAGGGAAACAGCTTGTCGAAGACCACACAGCAAATCTGAGACTGAATGACAGAATTTGATCCATGAAATATGATGGGTTTGGGATTCTCAAGTATCTCCGGTCTCAGAAACATAGCCTCAGCCCCACCCCGCTAAACCACCCCAGGGCAAATAAGATGACTAGAACCTTTCAGATCTCCCATGTACGGATGATGGAAAAGTCCTAGCAAGGTGGGGATTTGCTCAGTTTCACCATGGGTCTAAGGTCCCCTGTGACTGAGCTGAAGTCCACTTCATAGAGAGCAGCCAGTACATGGTCTCTGGGAGGGGCCCCGCTGTCCCCGAGCTCCTTTGTCAGCCTGATGCTGCCGTGTGGCTGTGTGACTGGGCCATAATTCTGCACATCTCAGGGCCTCAGCTGCCTATTTGAGAAGGTCCTTCCCCTTGAGCTTAGAGTCTCAAAGGCGCTACGCCACCCCCAGCCTCAGGCCCAGCAGGAGACGAGCCAGGGTCAGCGCTGCCCTCCCAGGTCCAGCCCCCATGGCCCAGCCTCCCAGCGCCAGGCCAGCCTCGGCTCTGCAGTGACCTCCCATCCCAGCCCGCCGACCAAATTCCTCCTTTAGAATAATAAACAGTGTGGCCAGCCAGGGAGGCTGGAGGGGAGGGGTGGGAGGCTAAAATGACCCCCCTCCCCCAGCCTGGTCTGCTAATGATTTTCTTTGGCTGAGATCTTGGGCAGGAAGGGGGGAGCCAGAGGGGCACCTACCAAGGGGCAGATAGGCCTCTGTGGGGGCTGCTGGCTCCAGAATGGCGCTGCTCCCTCCTGCTGGAGGAGGCCTGGCATCAGCTGGAGGGGCTGGACCAGGAGGGATGGGATGGGGCGTGTGAGGGGGAGAGGAGAAGGGCTGGTCTTTCCATCTGGATTAATGGGGAGGGGATGGGAGAAGTGAGGGGGCCCTCAGGCAAACTGCTCTGAGGCAATGGGGAGAAGAGCAGATTGCTCAAAGAGCTTCTTGAGGTGCTGGGTAGAGCAGAGACATGAGAGGCACAGGCTGGGGGCCTTCCCTCTGTCCAGCACAAATGTGTCTGTGCTCCGGGGGTGGTGCACTCGCCATCACCTCATTTGGAAAGTTGGAGACTGAGGCCCCTGAGATGGTGAGGACAGCAGGAGGTGGCCCTGCTGGAGCTCCAACCTAGACCCCAGTCCTGTATTGGGGTGAGCTAGGGGTGGAG
The DNA here is from genome assembly GCA_004024925.1 of Scalopus aquaticus. Classification (NCBI taxonomy): domain Eukaryota; kingdom Metazoa; phylum Chordata; class Mammalia; order Eulipotyphla; family Talpidae; genus Scalopus; species Scalopus aquaticus. Next base: position 53,269 of record PVIJ01001538.1, read on the forward strand.
TGGGGGCAAGCTGGGTGTGTACTGGGGAGCCAGGCCAGGCTGGGCAGCCTCTCAGGGAAGTCAGCAGACCCACACCAGGAGGCTAATTGTTGCCGTGTCACGTGTTCACTTCCTACGGTTCTTGCTCTGTGACGCCTTTCCCCACCCCACCCCCACCCATTTCTGGCTCTTTCCTGTCATTGCCGCAGGCAGACCCTTGCAAACCTGGTTGCTGGTGGTTATTTGGGATCCTCAGGTGGGGCCACCAAGGGCAGGGGCAGACCAAGACCCGCTTCCTCCCTACCGCTTCACACCGGGTCTCTGCTGCCTTCTTGGACGAACCCTGCTGTGTAACCTGGGGCAAACATCCTTCTCTCGGTCTCAGTTTCCCTATTTGCACACTGGGGTGGGGGTGAGAGGCTGGGAATCAGTAGTCATGGATCTTTGGAGACTGTTATATAGTGGGGCCTCCCTGTGCAACCCAGCTAGGGGCTAAGGAAAAGGGGCCAGGCGTGGGGGTGCCCCCCCACATTCCATAGCCCAGCTTCCCTTCCCACAGCCGCCTCCATTTCCTGTTGTGCTTGTGAGCTGTGGGAGTTCTCTGGGGCCCGACTTGCCCCCTCCTTCTCCCCCAGGCCTTTCATCACGCTTTCCCAAATATTTGTCCTGGCAGATAAGAGCCTGGTATTGGAACTGTCACCGGGAGGACAGGCTGTTAGGGCTGGCGGCCCCTGGACCCCATCCAACCCAAGTCCCCCACCCCCACTGCACACACTGAGAAACTAAGTCCCAGAGAGAGTGCAGAGCTCTACCATGGCCACTGGAGAGGCAGCGCGGAGCCAAAGCAGGACCCTAGGTAGCACAGAGCAGGGGCAGGCACCTGGGTCACGGATGCCCTCTCGCTGTGGGATGGCGACAGCTTTTGACTTCAGAGCCCTGGACATGGAAGCTAATGGTCCAGGATGGGGCTGACCTTTCAAGACCCAGCTGCTAAATGGGGCCTGGCACCACTTCTGCCCTGTCCTGGGACCTGACCCATGTTTAACTCTGCAGGGCACCATGCGGCTTCAGACTACCATGCCAGCTCCAGTCTTCAAAGGTAAGTAGCCTGGGAGTAGAGGGAGGGGTCCTGGGAGGTACTAAGCCGGGTCCTGGGTCTGGCAAGGTGGCACTGCTCTGCTCTTGAGCCTGAATATCCCACCTCCTCCCAGCTCACAAACTCAGCGGGGCACTGCTGGGCCTTTGCTTGGCCCTCCACACGCATGCCACCTCACCAGTTGACCTTACCCCACTCTCTGATTGTCTTTTGGGCTTCCTATCTCTTCTCAACACAGGCTGGTACTAGTCTGGCCGGCCCGTTCTGTCCCTGCCTGGAAGCCCCAAGTCCTGGCTGGGCTTCTGTCAGCACCCTCTGGCTTCTCTCTGGCCTGTGATGGGCAGTCAGTTTTCCAGGGGCTGGGCAGCTGACTAGGCCACCAAGAACCAGCCAAGGGCCTGCCCCAGGGTGGTGGGCTGGCTGGCCAAGCACCCACTGGCCTGAGCTCCTTATTTTCTCTACTGAAAGTGCAACCCCCGCCCCCACCAGGGTGGGGAGGCGTGGCTTACGGTATTATACCCAAGGGCGTCAGCGTCAGTGGGGGAGGGGAACCAATTCCTGACACCTCCCCCTGTGGCCATCCTCTCTAGCCCCCAGCAACCCCAAGCAGAGCCACCTGGGGCTCAGCAGAACCTGGGCAGCATGGGCAGCTGCGGGGAAGCAGCTTAGAAAGTGACCTGGGAAGTAATGCAGGAACTAGAGGCCTAGGAATTGCTTCCCAAGGATTTCCTGATGCCTTTGTGAAAACGTTCCCACAGCCTAAACTAGCATGACTAAGTATTCTGAGGCACCTGGGGTTAGAAAACACAGACCCAAGAGGCCAGAAGAGTCCCCGATGACCAGGCACAGGGTTGGGGGGTGCAGTCCTCAGTGCCCTGGGCCCCCATGTGTGTGGAGTAGGGATGTGTGCTATGCATGGACTGTGCACAGATGCCTCCCCCAGAACCAGCTCTGGTGACTGGGCTGAGGCTCTCATGGCCTGACCTCTGATGCTTCCTCCCCTCAAGGCCTGGTGCTGTTGCTGCCCCTGCTGTTGCTGCTGGGACCACAGGCCTCCCGAGGCCTGGTCATCACACCCCCAGGGCCAGAGCTTGTCCTCAATGTCTCCAGCAACTTTGTTCTGACCTGCTTGGGTTCAGCTCCCGTTGTGTGGGAACGGATGTCCCAGGAGCCCCAGCAGGAAATGGACAAGACCCAGGACGGCAGCTTCTCCAGCAAGCTGACGCTGACCAATGTCACTGGGCTAGACACAGGAGAATACTTCTGTACCTACAAAGGCTCCCATGGGCTGGAGCCCAGTGAGAGAAAAAGGCTCTACATCTTTGTGCCAGGTAAGGGCCCTCGGCCTGTGAACTCTCACTGACATCATGAATGACGGCCATCCCAGCCGTGCAGGCGTCACGGGATCCAGGCTGGGTAAGGCCGGGAGTGTGTTCGCTCCTACCCCTCGGTCCAGACAGCCATCTGTTCCCTGCCAGCCCACCCCATTCCTGGCTGCCCAGAACTCTGCATTCTCAGCTGGTTCCAATTTGCTCCCCCTTAGCCTCCACACCCCATCTTCTCCAGTCTCTGAGTTCAGGTACCAGCTGCGCTTCACTGACGGCTAATCTTTTTGTGCTGTCAATATCAGATGCGAAGTCTGGAAGGGGCCTCGTGGAACATCCTTATTCTGCAGTGGCCATACTGCAGGCCAGAGAAGGCAAAAGGCTTGATCCAGGTCACACAACAATGCAGAGAACAGCCCAAATACCAGCTCACTGACCCTTATTCTTGACGCCCCTCTTTGCAGACCCCAACGTGAGCTTCCTCCCTGTCAGTTCTGAGGAACTATTCATCTTCCTTACGGAGGTCACGGAGACCACCACCATTCCGTGCCGGGTGACAGACCCGCAACTGGTGGTGACGCTGCATGAGAAGAAAGTGGATGTGCCTCTGCCCATCCCCTATGACCACCAGCGCGGCTTCTCTGGAATCTTTGAGGACAAGACTTACATCTGCAAAACCACCATTGCGGACAAGGAGGTGGATTCCGAGACCTACTACATCTACAGCCTCCTGGGTGAGCCCCCTTTCTGGCCTGCTGCTCAGCAGAGGCAAGTGTGACCCTTGGCAGAGATAGAGTCCTTGCAGGTTCACAAAGCCTGTGATTCCATTTTTCACTGGATTCTCTCTGCAGCATTGGAAGGCAGGCAGTTTCCCCCACTTTACAGGTGGGAAAACTGAGACTCAGAAAGAGGTTGTAGTTTGCCAATGTCACCAGATGATTTGTGGAACATCTGGTCTGTACTCGGGAGTGGAAAGGCGCACCTTCAAGTTGGTGGGGTTTGAGTGCTAGCTCTGCCATCTCCCATCTGAGTAACTGCATAGGGCACATGATTTCTGTGAACATGCTTTTCCCTATCTTCCTGTAAAATGGAGATGATAATGCCTACCTACCTCACAGGGTTGTTGTGAAGATTAAATAAAACAAGAGACCATGGGTACCTAGCACACAATTGTGCACAATTAATGTCTCTGGTACTTAGATGCCCAGAAAGCTCTTTGATTTCTAGGCTGTCATCCTTCTAGAATGCCAGCTCCATCAGGATAGCTGGAACTTTGTCTCTGTGTGTTTTTTGCTATGCCCCAGTGCCGAGAATAGTGGTTCACATATAAGTAAGCATTTAATAAATTTTGCTGAATCAATCTCCACTCTGTCATCGTTTCCCGTTCTGGACCCCCAGCCCATCCATAAGTTGACGTGCTGGCAGCTGGGGATGACTTCCCTAGCCCTGAGCAATCTCTCTCCACCAGTGTCATCCATCAATGTCTCAGTGAATGCCGTGCAGACGGTGGTCCGTCAAGGCGAGAACATCACCATCATGTGCATTGTGACTGGGAACGAGGTGGTCAACTTTGAGTGGACATACCCCCGCAAGGAGGTGATGCTGAGCTGGGGGATGGAGGAAGGGCCAACCAGAGATGGATATTTTGCCTTGCATTCTGACATCTTGATTTGGGGGGCTTGCCCCACTTGTCCCTACAGAGTGGGCGGGAGGTGGAGCCGGTGACAGACTTCCTCTTCAACACACCTGCCCACATACGCTCCATACTGCACATCCCCAGTGCCGAGCTGGGCGACTCAGGGACCTACACTTGCAATGTGTCCGAGAGCGTGAATGACCATCAGGATGAAAAGGACATCAACATCACTGTGATCGGTGCGTGCCTTGGGCTCAGCCCAACCCTCAAGCTGAGCGGGACCCTGTCCTGGCCTCTGGCCATTGTCAGCCATGTGTCCAGCAGTTGCCTTAGTCCCAGCCAAAGCCCTATTTCCAGGAGAAACCCAAACCAAAGTACCAGCCCGCAATCCAAACTGAATACCGACCTCAACCTCCCACTGGGCAGAATCCCAGCCCAAACCCAATTTCTAATCCTAACCAACTTCCTGGGCCCAAACAGCCCTGGTCCACATTCAACCACACTGCCACTCTCTTCCGCCACAATCCCAAGCCAGAACACACCCTGTGAGAACTACAACTTCAGTCCCAACCTCAAACTCTGCCCCCAAACCAGTGTCAACCGTAAATTCAGCCCTGCTCCACTCTCCCAGCTTCACCCCAACTCCGGTAACTCCTCCCCCGGTTCTGTTCCTAAAGCCTGAAACCTCGCTCAGAAGACTGGACTCCTTTGGCCTTCAGTTATGCCCCACCTCTAACCCCCCCCAAGGCGCGTCCCCATTATTGGCCTGGCTAGTCCTGGCCCCGCCCCTGACAGCCACACCTTGCAGAGAACGGCTACGTGCGGCTGCTAGGAGAGCTGGATGCTGTACAGTTTGCGGAGCTGCACCGCAGCCGGACTTTGCAGGTGGTGTTCGAGTCATACCCGCCGCCCACTGTCATGTGGTTTAAGGACAACCGTACCCTGGGCGAGTCCAGCGCGGGCGAGATCGCCCTGTCTACACGCAACATATCTGAGACCCGGTGAGCCTGTGCCCTCCCACAGCGCCTTTAGTCACTCTACAAACCTGTCTTTCCTGAGTGCCTACTATGTGCCGGGTTACCTGCCAGGCACTGGGGATGCTGCAGAGATCAGAACAGATTTCCATCCACCCTAGAGTTTCCGCCTATTGGGAGAAATAGACACTGGCTGAATGATCACTGAGGTCTTTAGTGTCCTTGCCACAGGTGGACACAGAAGGGGCCCCGATGATTGGCAAGGATGCCAAGCAGGCTACTGTCACCCATGCGTGGATGGCAGGTAGCCCCGAAGCTGAAGATGGGTGGGCTGGCCTGAGTGTGGTGTGTTAGGATAGAGCAGTGCCAAGTCTTCCTGAAGGGGATGAGATGTGGAAGGGGATGGAAATGTGCTCCCCCCCTTCCTCCAAAACCTCCCTTTCAGCTCAGTGGAGCTGATTCTGGGTGGGGTTGGTGAGCCCAGGTGGGAGTCCTGGCTGAGGGACCAGCAACTGTGTGACCCTGGCAAGCCCCTTCCCCTCCCTGGGCCTGTTTTTTTTCTGTCTGTCCAGAAGGGTGGGGGTGTGTAAGAGTCCCCCCAGCTCTGACAGTTAGGCCTCTTGGCCTGTCTTGCTCCCCAGGTATGTGTCAGAACTGACACTGGTGCGGGTGAAGGTGGCCGAGGCCGGCCACTACACCATGAGAGCCTTCCACGAGGACGCCGAGGCCCAGCTCTCCTTCCAGCTGCAAGTCAATGGTGAGGGGCCCCCTTCCCTGCCCCTGGCCCGCCACCCCTATTCTCTCTCCCTTCTCCTTGCTCACCCATCTGTAGGAGGCTGGGCTCCAGGCTGGGTCTGACAAAGTCCACGGCACAGTGTGCTCAGGAGATGGAACATGGCACGCCCCTCTCAGGGCCTCAGTTTCCCCAGCTGTGCAAGGAGGCACTTAGGTTAGACTGATGTCTCCCCAAGCCTCAGACTTTCCTGTAGCAGCGCCATGATCTCCCCCTCACCACCTCTATGCTAGTGCTCATTGGCAGACATTTGTGGAGCAGCTACAAGATGCCAGTCTGCTTGAGGCTCCTGAGGCCCCGCCTTTGTGCAGCTTGTGCCCTAGCAGAAGACAACAACATCGGGGCTGAAAACCCCAGTAAACTCCACAGAGGATTAGAAGATAACAAGCGCTGTTATCTTCTGAGTAGAGAGAATTGAGAGTACGGGGGCAGAGAGGCAAAGTGTTGCAATTTTAAATAGCACCATCAGAGGTGGCCTGGTGGAGATGACATTTGCGGGAAGACTTGATGAGGTGAGGGCATTAGCCAGGCTATTTGGGGCAAGGGCACTCCAGGCTGTGCAAAGGGAAGAGCAATGTAGAAAGGCCCATGTGATGCAGAGTGAGGTGGGGGGTGCGGAGGGCAGCAGGTGGAGTCCCTTGTGCCAGAAGGTGGAGGGCCCTTGTGTGGACTTTGGCTTTTACTATGACTGAGACGAAGAGCCACCGAAGGGCAGCGAGCAGAGGACTGACACGATAACTCCATGTTTTGTCAACTGACTTTCTAAAAATAAATTTGTTTTGAAAGAGAATGTAACCTCTCAATCGTAGATGGAAAATCAGCATCACATGTCATAAATATACAGCAGTCCCTAAAATAAACTCCGAAGAGACAAAACAATGCTCTTCAATTCTAGCTCCCTGCTCTGATCCTGAGGCCGATCCCTCTGTTAAAAGGGAAGATTAGCAAGTCTCAGAGAAGTGGTAAAGACATGCACCCCCTGAGCCTTGCCCTTTGAAGACCCCAGGAGAGGGATCCATCAGTTTCACACATGACTCCTAGTACCTAATGTTCACCACAGTCTATGCCTTCCCCTGCTCCTCAGCCAGGGAGGCTCTGGGCCCGGTCCTCCCGGAGGGCTTTTCTCACTGACTAACCTGCCCAGCGCCCCCTGGACCTTTGCCCTTTGCCCTCTTCTTGCAGTGCCAGCCCGAGTGCTGGAGTTGAGCGAGAGCCACCCTGCCAGTGGGGAGCAGACCGTCCGCTGCCGTGGCCGGGGCATGCCCCAGCCACACCTTTCGTGGTCTACCTGCAGCAATCTCAAAAGGTGAGCAGAGGGGGGCTCAGTCTCAGAACTGGCTGGAAGGAACCAGTGCAGGCCATTTGTCCAGGCCCTTCCTCTGGGTACATCGCTGCAGGCTAGGGTCACATCCTAAAAGATGTGGTTTCTTGGAGAAGTTCTACCTTGACCCTGAGGATCAAATAATGGGAGTGAGTTTCGCCCTCCAGGGCTCTCTAGTTCTGGAGTGGGAGCGCCGCCTAGTGGTCAGGGGCGGGACTTCAGGCGGAAACTGAGGGCCAGGCTGTGGGAAGCCAGGAAGCCAGCCTCCTACCACCGTGGGTGGGTGTGCCAGCTTTAGGCCTCGGTTTCCCTGCCTGCAGAAGGAAGGGCCCGGAAGCTGATGTGGCTGGCTCTCCCGGCAGGTGCCCGCGAGAGCTGCCGCCCACGCCTCTGGGTAACAGTTCTGAGGCGGAGAGCCAGCTGGAGACTAACGTGACTTACTGGGCGGAGGAACAGGAGTTCGAGGTGGTGAGCACCCTGCGCCTGCCCCGAGTGGATCAGCCGCTGTCGGTGCGCTGCACCCTGCGCAACCTGCTGGGCCAGGACGCGCAGGAGGTCACCGTGGTGCCACACTGTGAGTCCTGCAGGCTCAGCGGCCCCCTGAAGCCCTCTCGGTGCCCCCCACCAGAAGCCAGCCACACTTGGGTGTACCCGCACAGCCACAGGGGGCCAGAGTTAGCGCGTCGGTGGGCACTCAGGAGCATTGACACCCCCCAGAGTATGTTCCCTGGGCACTCACAACACAGTCTCGGCACAGGCATGTCCATCCATGAGCATTTGTTCAGCAGCCATGCTGTGACTCCTCTGTGCGTAGTGCTTGCACACTGAGTGTGCTAAGCCATGTCCCAGAGCATGCCTGATCCTTGGACACAGGGGCAAACCTTAGGTGTTGATTTGTAAACTTTGTGATCAAGAGTGCCCAGATGCAAGCAGGAAAATAGAGTGTATGTCTATAGGCATGTACAAGCTTGCATGATTGTGTGTATAAATCCACCGGTGTGTTTGTCAACCACATCCATGACATGTTTGATCCCCAGACATGGATGTCAACCTGTATGTGTTTGTGTGTGTGTGTGTATATATGTACACGCAGTGCACAATCCCCTTTCAAGTGTGCAAACAACACATCTACAGTTCCAAAGCATGTGTGCAAACTGGTATACTGGAGATCTGTAAACATGGAGTAGCAGGTGCCTTTCTGTGACAATATGCAAGCACACCCCTGTATACACACATCTGTTATACAGGTGGTAGCAGGTACACACACACACACACACACACACACACACACACACACATGTCTATGTGAACTGTTCCCATAGTGTCCAGAGGCTTTTGCCTCTGGCATGCACCTCATGCATCTTTCATTTATTCATCACTTTCTTCATTCATGAAATAATTACGGGATCCCGACTTCTCTCTGAAGGTATAGAGGCCAAAGACTCAGCCCTAAGAGAAGGTAGATAAGGAACAAGGCAACCGCACTGTGGGGTCAGCCCTTTGGAGAAAAAGCCTAGAAGGGGAGGAATTCCATGCCCAGCTTGGGATTCAGGAGTATCCTGGAAAAAAAAAACATACTTTATCCTTTTTAGATCAAAACCTTGAGGGTAATTAGGAGTTAGTCTGATGAGGAATGGTGTTCCAGTCAGAAGGAATGACCTGTGCAAAAGCTCAGAGGCAAAGTAACTTCGGAGAAATGGAAGGTATTCCACCTGAAGCCCAGAGGTAGGGCAGGTCCATGGGCTTCTACACGAAGGTGCCTGTCTGCACAGACCTGCTTCCTCTACCCCGCGGCAGGATCAGTTGTGGATTTAATACCTTAGCTCTCCCACACTGCGCCGGTGCACTCACGTCCCTGAGCCCTGAGACCAGCTGGCTAGGTGAAGGCTTCTCTTTTCCCCCTAAAAGATGAAGACTTACTCCCCAGACCTGGCATGTGTGACCTGGGAGGAGAGGGAGGAGGAGAGAGGTGTTGGTCTATGGCCCTAAGGTGGAGGAGCAGGGCTCTCTGGAGAGCAGAGAAGGGCAGTGGGAGACAGAGGAGGGACCCATATGAAGCAGGGCAGAGGAGATGGGGGTCTGGCTGGGGTGGATGCAGAGGAAGAGCAAAAGAATGGGAAGGTATGCAGCAAAGAGGCCAAGACCTTAGGGGTGGATGTGGTGTGGGGCTAGGGGCACAGTGTTGGGTCTCCTTGGCTACCCCAGTTCCCTGGAGGATGCACTTTATAACCACCCTCACTACCCTAGCTCGACTTAAACACTGGGGGTAAAACAGGGAAGGCAGCGGTTTCCTTTCTGTGATCTGCAAGTGTGTGCGCGGTCATTCGGGCCGTCAGCTAGCTGGCCAGCCTTTGACAGCCCCAGCCAGGGCACGGGTGCAGAGGAGACGAAGCTCAGCCCAGGCGTAAGCACTTGCCTCCCAGCTGGAGCGACGGCAGGCAGGCCACACTGACCCCACCAAGTACTGAAGGGATGTGGAGGCTGATGGGGCCTGGGGTAGTTACTTGGGGCCTGGGGCATTTGTGGAAGAGGTGAGCAGGAGCACAGGTTCTGTTCTGAGCAGGATGGGCAGAGAGTGATTTGTGGTGCCAGAGGTGGGGTGAGGGGCTGGCAGCTACGGAGCACCCCACTTGCAATGGACAGCTCTTGTCTCTGCCTCCAGCCCTGCCCTTCAAGGTGGTGGTGATCTCAGCCATCCTGGCCTTGGTAGTCCTCACGATCATCTCCCTCATCATCCTCATCATGCTCTGGCAGAAGGTAAGCCCCACACTTGCCTAACGAGTTAGACAGGCACGCCATGTTTTGGCACGGCCCCCCTGCTGTCCTTGTGGGATGCAGGATCTGATCTTACCCACGCCCAGCGTGGAGTCCAGCGTGCAGTGCTCTAGGGGGCTTCCTCTGCCTCGGCAGCCTGGGCCAACATGGACCCATCCAGGACTCCCCGCTCCTGCTGTGTTCCTCCACCCTGCGTACCGCCCTGCTGATGCCATACTTAGGGTCTGGGCCCTCAGGTGGCCTCCATCACTGCCAGGATTCTTCCGCCTCCTACCCACAGAGACTCCCAGAATTCCACCGAAAGGCATTCTGATCCTGTTCATCTGTAATTTCAATATTCTGTCCTGAGATTTGACCTCTAATTCCAACATTTTAAGATTCCTGATAAGGACTGTAGCACCCCCTGATTTTATCATTCTAAGATTCCAACTTTGCGATCCCCGCCTCCTATGATTTCAACCCCATAAGGTTACTTCTTTCTGACTTTCACTGTGACTGAGCTAGCAGCGGCGGGGGAGGGGGGGGAGCGGGGGACGGGGGGACCGGGCTATCCCCATGGCCAGAGCTCCCTACCCTGCTCTAAGTCACTTTCTGAGGCTGCCTTGCTGTCTGCTCCCATGTGAGCAGCCGCTGAGGTGCCGAAAGGACCTAGTGACAAGGTTCTGATGAGCCGGACCCTCAGCTGCCATGGCTCCCCAGCCACCTGCCCCCCTCCACCGTCCTCTGGCCCCTTGGCACCTGTTCCCACTGAACCCATGAAGACCTGGCTCTATCTGTCATTTGCTGTGTGGCTTCAGCTATGCCCCTGCCCTCCTCTGGGCCTTGGGGTCTCCTGCCCTGTAAGGGGCAGGATCTAGAGAGCCTCAAGTTCCAGCCCCCTCTGAGCAGCCTTCCCTGGCCTCCATCCTGCAGAAGCCACGCTACGAGATCCGATGGAAGGTGATCGAGTCCGTGAGCTCCGACGGCCATGAGTACATCTATGTGGACCCCATGCAGCTGCCCTACGACTCCACCTGGGAGCTGCCACGGGATCAGCTCGTGCTCGGTCGGTCCCGGCAGCCGCGGGTGCCAGTCAGGGACTCGACGGGGTGGGAGGGCTATGTGAGGTCTGGCCCCAGCTTTGCCATGACTGGGTTTGAGATCCAGGCCTTCTCTGTCCCTCAGTCTCCTCCTTGTGCTAGGGGGACAAGATGGTCCCCCAGGGATCAAACAATGAAGTCCTGTGGTCTGTGACTGTGTGAGACGGGCCCGCTTCATGGTGAGAGGGGAAATAATCATCGCCAGGCTGAGTGCCAGGGCGATGCTGAGTGGGGCTGGAGGGGCTGATGGGTCCAGAGGCACTAGGCAGCCCTCTGGGGAAGGAGGAGACTTTCTGAAGGCTCAGCTGGGCCAGAAAGTAGGCGGGTCGTAAATGAGGTACCAGGAAAGCCTGAAGCACTGTGATTTTAGGAGCCTCCTGGGGAGCTGGAAGGATGTCTAGATTGACCTCAGTGGGTGGTGTGGCAGCTTCATGACGGACCAGGAGCTGAGAGAATCTCTCTCCCCAGGACGTACGCTGGGCTCTGGAGCCTTCGGGCAGGTGGTGGAGGCCACAGCGCATGGCCTGAGCCACTCCCAGGCCACCATGAAAGTGGCTGTCAAGATGCTGAAATGTGAGTCCAGGAGCCCACCCTCCCTCGCCTCCCCTTCCCTCCCCTCTCTCACGCTGAGGCACCCCAGAGCAGGGCAGATCCTGGTTTGCTGGGTCCGAGAAAAGTGGTCTCACTGCATCTGGTGCCATCCTGATTCTGTGCTGGGAGAGAGGCTTCCAGATGGTTCCCTACTCTGGAAGCCTCCTTGCCCTCCCACCTTCCTCCTGCCAGCCCTCTCTCCCCTCTCTGGTGTGTAAGTTCTCACCTCCCCAGGCCACCTGCCTTACAGCCGAGGTGGGGCAGGAGAGTCAGAAACTGCTCTGGTGGGGGGCCAGGCCTGAGCGCCCTCTGTCCCGCAGCCACAGCCCGCAGCAGTGAGAAGCAAGCCCTCATGTCTGAGCTGAAGATCATGAGCCACCTGGGACCTCACCTGAATGTGGTCAACCTGCTGGGGGCCTGCACCAAAGGAGGTAGCAAAACCACTGCCCGGGGGGGTTCTGGGGGTGCCAGTGCAAGACCTGCCCTTCCTCGCCCCCATCACCCCCTTCACACCCCTCATCCTTGCAGCATTCTCACCCCTCCTCGGTCCCCAACAACAGGACTCTCCAGCCGGAGGATTGTGTCCATCTGGGGTACCCCACCTCCCAGACCCAGAAGGGCGCAGGCATTACCAACTCACAAAACCATAGCACCTTCAAGGCGGAAGGACACCACTCCCAGCAGTTTCCAAATCAAGGGGTCCTGTGGCATTTCTTGTTTTTCTTACTATATTTTAGACACTAATAAATAACAGCTCAGACGACACCGAGATGAGTCATGCGCCCACACCGGAGACCACCCGCACGCTCACTGCGAGCTGCATTCCCAGCACAGATAGAGTCTGTCCAGGCCAGAGTGTTTATTTGAAGCTCTGATTGTAAGTTAGGCTGCAAAAAAAGAAAAGAAAAAAGAGAGAAAGAAAAGAAAAATCACCATTTGCAGCTGTTTATTGTGAGAGTTGGGATTTTCCTCAGTATTGTGCAAGCAGAACCAAATACAGAAATGTGTGCATACATGAGCCAACTTAGGTTAGCAGCAATCAGCCATTTAAAATGATTGTTTCCATCAACATAGTCAACCCCCCAACTGACCTCTGATAAGTTCCATTTCTCTTTACACAAATGTATTTAACGGTTGTCCATTTTACTTTATATACTGGCCAAAATAATCTTTAGTTCAAAATCCGTCAGTAACAGTTAACTCTGCGGGGACCCCACCTGAACAGGCATCACCTCAGTAGCACTCTGGCGCCCGAGGAGGGTCTCACTAGCTCCACCGAACACACGGGCGAGTAAGGGCTACTCGTGGTCACAGAGGCGGGCAGGGAGCCCAGTGAGCCGTGCTGGGCCTCTCCACCATCTCTCTAGCTGCCTCTCCCACGTGCGGCTTGTTCTTCACCCTGGCGGGGCGCCGGAGGCCCCTTGTCCCTAAACCTGCCCCCTCCGCAGGCCCCACCTACATCATCACGGAGTACTGCCGCTACGGCGACCTGGTGGACTACCTGCACCGCAACAAGCACACCTTCCTGCAGCTCTGCTCCGACAAGCGCCGCCCGCCCAGCGCCGAGCTCTACAGCAACGCCCTGCCCGTCGGGCTCCCCCTGCCCAGGTAGCCCCTGTCCAGGAACCCGGAGGGGGGGACCTGATCTTTGGGGAGTCCTCAGGAGCACCTGCTCAGGACTGAAGTGGGGCCAGGCCCCTTTTCCAAGTCACCCCAGTCCAGGGCATGGCAGCGAAGGTGAGGATGGTGTTGGCTTCGGCTGCCACCTACTGACTGTAGTGTCCAGGCCCTGTGCTGAGCACTCTGCAGACCTGCCTGCCTGCCCTGTCACCACCCCTGTGTCCCAATTTTGTCCTCGCCTTCCACACAGCCACTGGGTGCTCTGGTCCCAGCCGGACTCACATCTGTGCATTGCGTCCCGAGTCCTCCCTGAAGCGTCCCACTGTCTGCACACTGGTGTCTCCAAAAATAACTTTCGTCATGCTTTTGCTGATTATAAAAGCGATACGTGTTTATTGCACACGTAAGAGTAACTTCTTCTCAACACACTGATCGATTTCCTTCCAGTCTTGTTTCCAGCACTAGGGACGTTCCTGGCTCTAGTCTCACAGCACCCGGGGGAGCTGGTGCTGCAGACAGAGGCATTACAGCAACCCATGGTCCACTCTGGGTGGTGGAGGGTGCTCACGGGTCGAGACTGGGTGGGACTGTGGATGCACAGATAGGTGTCTAGGGACACACCCCACCTTGTGGCCCTTGTCCTGGGGTGCTGTAATAGCCGCTGGACATGAACTCTCTGAGAACACACCTGGTCTTATGTCCTGCCGTTAGCCCCAGTGCCCAGCTCAGGGCCCAAGGGGCTGGTTGCTGGCCTTGCTTCAGGGTCACCCACATTGTGACAGATTGGAGGAGGATCAGTGAGTGAGAAGAAATACATGGGTGCAGGGCCTGTGGGCCCCAAGGGTGAGCAGAGGGTCCAGCAAAGAAGGGAAGGGAATGGCTGAGGCCTCCCTTCCCATGATGCTTCTCTCACCCCAGCCACATGTCCCTGCCTGGGGAGAGCGATGGTGGCTACATGGACATGAGCAAGGACGAGTCGGTGGACTACGTGCCCATGCTGGACATGAAAGGAGACATCAAATATGCAGACATAGAGTCCCCCAACTACACGGCCCCTTACGACAACTACGTCCCCTCTGGTGGGTGCCCCCGGCGTCCTCACTGCTGAGCAGTGTTGTAGTTTTCCAAAGCTTTTCACGTGCTTAGCTTGGCAACAGCTCTGGGAGGAAGGTGGCCCTGTGCCCCTTTCATAGATGCAGAAGCTGAGGCTAACCACCTACCTACGCCGCTGGGTGGAACCCCAGGATGAACTGGTTTCTGGGTCCAGAAGGACACACATGGCCCATGACAGGAGGTGGGATGGGGGTGCCTGGCCTCCTGGGGCCTTGGGGAGAGTAGTCTGTGCAGGCCAGGCCCCAGGCCAGGCTGGTGTCCTTAGGAACTAGAATTGGCCGGCTGAGCAGAGGTGGCCCAGGGCTAATGCCAACAGTTTTCTGACCAGTGAGGGGGTAGGAGAGGTTTATGGTATATATTTAGAAGTTGTTTTCCTTGTGTGGGAGACTTAGAGGGTCAGTAGCCACCTGTCTGGGACACTCAGCCAAAGGGCAGGTTCTGTGGCCATGGGGAGACCTTGTGCTCTCTGTCCCCTAGCTCCTGAGAGGACCTGTCGGGCGACTCTCATCAACGAGTCCCCGGTGCTTAGCTACACGGATCTGGTGGGCTTCAGCTACCAAGTGGCCAATGGCATGGAGTTCCTGGCCTCCAAGAACGTATGTGTAGTTGCGGAATGGGGGGATGGATACGTGGGTCGCCCAGTTGGGTTGGGTGTCCCCAGACAGCACAAGGTCCCCTCTGGTGGGGGAGACTGGGAATGTGCTCCCCCATCTCACCCCCAACCCCAAGGCCATGACGTACTTCCCCCTAAGCCCTTGACACAGAGGATCTTTCCCCTCAATAGTTTTCGAGGCCTCAGGCCCCACCTCCCCACCCAGTGTGTCCACAGAGATCTGGCCGCCCGGAACGTGCTCATCTGTGAGGGCAAGCTGGTCAAGATCTGTGACTTCGGCCTGGCTCGTGACATCATGCGGGACTCAAATTATATCTCCAAAGGCAGTGTGAGTGCCTTCCCGACCCCAGCCTCGGGTCCCTCCGGGTCAGCGTGGCCGCAGCTCTCAGAAGACCAGGATGGGGCTCCTGGTGGCCTGGCTCCCAAGGGTGCCGGGCTCTGCTGCCTCACCTTGTGTGCGGGAGCAGGAAGGGGAGTCACCAGCTGCCTGGGGTCGGGGGGGGCAGATGCTGAGGCTCTTGGACTTGGACTTCTTGGTCACGGCTATAAGGGGCCCCGGGAAAGGTGGGAGGGGAATAGATGAAAGGTGTTTCAGTGCTGTTGGGGCGCATGCAGTGAGACAGATAAGTAGGTGGGAGAAAGCATGTAGTTAAAACATGACCACCTGCCTCCCATTCATATCCCCACTTTCCACATGGGGCCATTGAACCCCCAAACTGGAGGGAACCTGGGCCCCAGAGATCTAAGGCAGCTGGGATGAGAGCTGCCTGGCCCTTTGGCATATCTCTGGCTCACCTCCCCTCTACCAACCCCGCCAGGGGCCTCTACTGAGGCAAGGAGGTAGGGCCTCAAACCCTGGTGCTTTTCCCCACGGACAGAGGCTGCTATGTCCCCAGTTCCTGGGAGAAGAACTTTCAGGACTGGAATGGGTGTGAGGTGGAGGGATGGGGAGAGAGTAGGTTGCTGAGGTGGGACTTGCCAGCCCAGGTGCACTCAGCCCCTGCCCCAACCTGCCTTCCTGCAGACCTTCCTGCCTCTGAAGTGGATGGCCCCCGAGAGCATCTTCAACAGCCTCTACACCACCCTGAGCGACGTGTGGTCCTTTGGAATCCTACTCTGGGAGATCTTCACGCTGGGTACATCTCCTTCCCCAGCACTCAGTGGCACCCCACCTTGCCCTGTGCACTACGGCTTGATGGGCCTGTGGAACAGGCTCTGGGACGGGGCCCACCCAGGCTCAGGTGCCAGCTCTACTGCTAAGTGCACCTCTTGCTGTGTGACTTTGGCAAGGTTCCTGCCCTCTCTGGGACTCCTAACTTCCCCTAACCCTCCCCAATTTGAATTTTGAGGGGTTTGGACAGTATCATCAAAAAACCTATTTGGGTCTGGAGTCCCTGCTTCTCTGACTCTGGGAGGGTTCAGCGCCCAGGAAGGAGCCCCCAGTGTCCCAGGGCCAGGGTAACCCTCACCCATCCCCGGCTGGTGCACCTCTTCCTGTCCCATAGGGAGGGTCGCTGCCGCCTTGCCAACACCCCTGAATCTGTGTCTCTTTTGTCTCTGCTCCCCACCAGGTGGCACCCCTTATCCTGAGCTTCCCATGAACGAGCAGTTCTACAATGCCATCAAGCGGGGCTACCGCATGGCCCAGCCAGCCCACGCCTCCGATGAGATGTGAGTGGCTCCTCGTGGCTGGGGAGGATTTCTAATGCCCTGAGCCAGAGGGAGAGTGATCAGCTCAGAGATCTAGAAAAGACTAGGCATGGCTGGATCTAGGTGTTCAGGAAGTCAGGAAGCTCTCATTCCCCCCGGGCTCTGCTGTTCTGGTGCTGGCCTCAGGCTGGCACTGCCCACAGCGCTGCACCCCAACTGCTCACTGCAGTTCCAGTCCAAGCTCAGAACTGGCCAGCAAGAGCTCAGTGGGGTCTCGTGTCCATCAGAACCAGCCCCTGAGGGGCTGGATATGCCTGCTGGTCAGACCTGGTTAGGGGCTCACCGAGGTGTGGTTAGCCCCGTGAAGCTCCAGGTAAAGGGGGGCAGGCCCAGCCAAGGGAAACAGCCCCCCCTTACCCCCTACCCTACCCTTTTCATTGCTTGCCTCATTCTGGAAGGTGCGATCTCCAGCTCCCCACCCCCAACTCCTGTGCCTCTCTGTCCTCAGCTACGAGATCATGCAGAAGTGCTGGGAAGAGAAGTTTGAGGTTCGGCCCCCCTTCTCCCAGCTGGTGCTGCTGCTGGAGAGACTGCTGGGTGAGGGTTACAAGAAGGTGAGTTGAGGCAGGTGCAGGGTGGCGGGAAGGGGGTGGAGGAGTTCTGCTCCAGAGGTCAGACACTGTGTACCAGGCTGTGTGATGGGCTGGTATGTGGGGGACCACCTTTTACCCTTTTGGGGGTCTCAATTTCCCTGCTGGCACTAGTGATGATGGGCGGAGGCAGAGTTTATTTCAGCAGCAAAGGGTATTTTCCAGTGAAGTCCTGGGTGGAAGCTGACTGATTTAGACTGGGGGGAGGGAGCCCACAGCCCCTTCACCCCGCAGCCTCCCTCCTATCTTTGCACCTGGGTCAAACCTTGGGTCCTCTTTGAAGTCTGCACAGGCTCTTAGAAGACAGGCGGAGCCAGCAGGACCTGACAACCCTCTGAGTCCAAAGTGGGAGTTGGGGTGAGGGAGATGCCTGTCTCCTTTGGCACCCACACAACCCTTTCCTCTGGTGCATTCCTAACCCCACTCCCACCCACATTTGGTTGGGGGCATGGAGTGGCTTAGTCACCACTGAGCACCCCGGGAAAGTGAGCCCCACAGGAGGCTGAAGCAGCATGAGAACCTGCACCTGTGTGCTTTGGGGTTGGGGAGTGTTAGGGCCAAGGGTGCTGGTCCACTAATGGGGTCCCTGGGTGTCCCTAACTCACCTCATCTCGTGAGATGCCAGATGGGAGCAGCTCAGCTGTGTCACTTTGAGCAATTCTCTCCACTCTCTGGGCTCCAGCCGCCTTCCTTACAGCAGGGAGGGCAGATCTGGACAGAATCTGTTAGAGGACTGCTAAGCTTTTCTAGCCTTTCTGGCCTGACCAGCCCTGTTTCTCGGCTCTCCCTACTGTGTGGAACAGAAGTACCAGCAGGTGGATGAGGAGTTTCTGAGGAGCGACCACCCAGCTGTCCTTCGGTCCCAAGCTCGCTTGCCCGGCTTCCACGGCCTCCGGTCCCCCCTGGACACCAGCTCCGTCCTCTATACTGCTGTGCAGCCCAATGAGGGGGACAACGACTATATCATCCCCCTGCCTGACCCCAAGCCGGAAGCTGCTGATGAGGGACCGCTTGAGGGTTCCCCTAGCCTTGCCAGGTAGGCGCCCTGGCCCAGGGCCCAGTACAGCTGTGTGTGTGTGTGTGTGTGCGTGTGTGTGTGTGTGTGTCTGTCTTCAGAAATAAGCTGCCTATACCTGCCTGTACCTGCCAGTAGAGCAGAAGATTGAATTCACTTGAGAATTGGTTGGGACTCATTGGTAAGGTAGCTGTTTCCTTTAAATGGCCCCCATGGGCCATTCCTCTCTCTTCCCACAAGGCCTTGTCCTAGCCCTAAGGAGAAGAAACCTAATTAGCACCCCCAGCACCTCGTGTCTTACTCTGGGGTCATCGCCAGCTCCAGCTCTGTGATCTGTCCCTCAGCATCAGGCAGGGGGCCCCAGGGAGCCTGGCATTGTTGTAGGGGGCAGGAGTCCAGACCAGAATTGAGGCTGGAAGGGGATTCTTGCTTTCTTTTTCCTGGGGATATGGTGACTTGACCACGGGCTGGGCTTTGGAGAAGGCCCTGCTGCTGCCTGGACTGGCTGTATAGACAGAGTCTCCCCTCAACAGGAGAGAAGGGTTCCCCATGAGGCCAGGCCCTCCTCCAAAACAAGATCCACCCTATCGGGAAGTGCAGAGTAGGCAGCTGGGTTGACTCCAACCCTGCCAGTGGCTGCCGTGAGACCTGCCAGGCGTCATCTTCACGTGCCTCAGTTCTCCATGTGTACCAGGGAAGACCCATATGACATAGAGGGCCTTCCCACCTGTTTTAGAAGTGAATGTCCCAAGGCTCCAGGTAGCCATCCTGCTGAGGAATTAAGCTCAGAGTTCCAACAACTGGGAGCTGGGAGCTGGGAGCTGGGAGCTGGGATGAGGGTGGGGAGAATAAATGTTCACCCTGTATTGTCCTCTCAGACAAGTGGCTTCTTCTCTCTGTACCTCAGCTTCTCATTTCTGAAATGAAAAAAATAAGACAGCTTCTATTTGGAAGTTGTGGGATCAAATATACCTTCAAGAGCTCGGGCTCGGGCCGCTGGTGGGTGGGGGATCCAGCCAGCTTGATCTGCTCTGAAGCCCCAGCTCCTGCACTTGCCTGCTGTGTGATGCCAGGCGATGACTGCCCCCTCTGAGCTGCACTTTGGCACGCACCTGCCTTGCTTAGTCTTCAGCAGGATTGAATGAGGCGAGGTGTGTGTCAGGTGCGTGGTACAGAGCTGGACACAGTTACTGTTAATGTTTTACTTCGGCCCCCTCCCATTCCCTCATGCACTTGCCTCTCCTAGCTCCACCCTGAATGAAGTCAACACCTCCTCCACCATCTCCTGTGACGGCCCCCTGGAACTGCAAGAGGAAGCTGAGCCAGAGCCCCGGCCTCCAGGGGAGCCCGAGCCGGAGCTGGCGTGGCAGCCGGATCCAAGCGGCCCTGGGCCTCGGGCAGAGGCAGAGGACAGCTTCCTGTAGGGGGGCTGGCCCCCAGGTTGCCCTCCCAAAGTGCTCCTCTACCTCCCAGCACCCAGCGCTTCCTGGCTTGATCCGCCCAGCCTCTGGCTTCCATCCACAATTCCCTCCAGAAAGCTTGTGCCTCTGGCAGGTCACGCCCTGCCCCCGGGGCTGCCTGAGGAGGCAAGAGCTGCAGGGCCCTGCCCAGCCCTCTGCCCCCGGGAGGGCCAGGTGACTGAGCTGGGGACTCCGTTTCCCCATCTGTGAGATGGGAAAGTTGCAGTTCTCTCCCTGGCTGACAGGTTGGAATCCTGGGAGATTCTGGAGGTTTGGAAGATGGTAAATTAACTTTTTTCCGCTCAGCCAACTACCCCTCGAGGGGCTGCAGTTCTCTCTTGCACTTTTACCCGCCCAGGAGCTGGGAAGAGGCCATGGCCCCCCTGACTCCTGGCTGAGCTTGGCCTTGGGCGGTGTTGCCTCATGCAGAAGCCATTTCCCTCGGATGCCAGTCTGCTCTCCCAGGCCCGAGCAGGTCTGGGGCCATATTGCTCCCTTTTGCTGGGGGCAAGTCAAGGCCAGCACGCCTGTCCTGGAACCCCTGCCCCAGGCACTCGGGGTACACTCCACCACAGCAAGTGCCTGTGTCCGTGTCTTCCTGGTCCCATGAGTCCTGGGGTCTTTTTCCTCATCACTGCCAGTCTTACTCCAGCCACCAGAGTCTCCAGGGCCAGGCAGACCCACACCTGAAGCTGTGTTGAAGTGACAGCAAGAGGTGTTCGCTCGTGAGGATCATATGTGCGTCGGACTCGATAAGAGGCCTCCAAGGAATCCCTCACCTTCTCTGGGTCTGTTTTCCCTTTGAAAAATGAGCAGGTTGGACTCATTGACTTCTGGTAGCCTGCCAGCACTCACATTCTAGAATATTCCAGGGGTTGCACACTTGCTCAGATGAAGCAAAGCCAAACACCCCAAACCTCCATCCTGGAGGTCAACCGGGGCCTGGGAGATTCCAGGCTACTCCAGGCATTTAGGAACTGTGCCCCAGCTCCGGCCTCTGGCAAGTTCCAAAAGGCCAGCTGCCCAGACATTGACTTGAAGTGACAGCCAGTGTCTTGTCCTGGAAGGTCCCGACAGCTGGTCCGGGCACATCAGAAGAGGACCAGATCCCTTTTAGCATCCACAGTGACCTCTGGAGCTATCCTGGGCAAAGAGGCCAGGAGGGCAAATGAGACCTCCCAGTGCAGCCTGGCATGCCAGCACCTGCTGTCCGGGTCTGTGCTGCAGACGTGATGGACAGTGCAGGTTCCTAAAGGCCCCCGGGGAGGACAAGAAGCCTGGGTGGGAACCTGAGATGGGTGCCAACAGTAGCTGCTTGGGGGGTTGCCTTCCCACTTACCAGCTGCCCCGCCCCTGAGGCACTTGGCCTCCTTACCTGTGGTCTGTGCCAGCCACACCCCAGCCCCGGGGGCCAGGGAAGTAAGGGTATGGCCAAGATTGGCAGCCGGGGAAGCAGGAAAGGGAGTGAGGGAAGTCCAGCCCCTCTGGGCACCTGCATCTTGTGCTGGTCGGGGCTCCCAAAGCCTGGAGGAGGGGCGTGGGTTCTCACTACGGTACCAAAGATGTAATCACCTAGGTTTACAAGTATTTTAGAACTCACATTAACTCACATTATACAACAGAAGTACTATTTTGTATGCCGTCCTGTTTTCTTATCTGTGTACTTTTTTTAAGGAAAGATTTTAATATTAAACTTGGTGCTTCTCACTCACAGAAGGCGTGGTGTCTCCAGTGGGCCTTTGTGCCTGCAAGGGGGCAGGAGTGGAGTGGGTAGATGGGGCTTTCTTGGGTTGCCACACTAGCCCATTCATTTCTATCTCTAAAATGGGATTCCCACCGCTGCCCTCAATGCACACGCATGCATCCTGCTTGCTAGTAGCTGTGTGAAATGAGACTGTTCTCCCAGCTCTGAGTGACAGGCCCTGGGTCAGCAGGCGTGTTGCAGGCCCAAGGAGCTGAGCCCTTCCTGGGCCCCCACCTTACCCCACCATGTGCTTTGGCTTTGGCTGCTAAGCTGAGACACCCCGCCCTTCTCCCCTTCCCGCCCCCCATGGGCATAGATTGAGGCCACTCTGGCTGATGAGAGGCATCGCTAAAGCCTGATTCCAAGCCCTGGTGAGTAGTGGTGGGGTCCCAGTAGGGCCAGGGTGGCGGGGCACCCAAAGGGTCAGATAGCAGAAAGAAATGAGCTGAGAGGGCGAAGGAGATAGAAGAATAGGGAAAGAGGTGGGAGGTGTGTGCCCAGGAATAGGCCATGGGCGTCAGGTTGTGGCTCTGAAGGCAGAGGCTAGCCGGGCTGGGCAGACTCCTCAGTGGTGTGGGGCTGATAGGAGCCGGGCTTCCTGTGCCGGCTGCCAGCTCAGTATTAGCCATGGTCTCTACCGCCCATCCCAGGTCAGACCCTGACAGCAGCACAGGGCAGAGGCAACAGAAATGCCAGGGGCAGGGGCTGAGCAAGGGCCTAGATCCAGGCGAGGCTCCCTGGCCTTCCACCGGGGCCCCTTTTGGGTGGGTCACTCAAGGTGGAACCAGGTATCAACCTGAGATCTGTCATTCATCACTGTGTGACCTTGGCCAACCCTTGCTCTCTGAGCTGGAGAAGAGGCATCTCAGCTTGTCTCTTGTTGTGGAGCTGCAGGCCTCCCCTCTTCCAGGGGCTTGGGGCTGTCTGTGGGGAGAGAAATGGAGACACGGGGCCGCTGTGACTCACAGGCCCAACCACCGACTCGGGGACAGCTGAATCACGCGGGTAAACCCCGCTGCAGGCCTGGCCACCCAACATCCACCTGCCAGAGATTCCTGGCTCTGGAGAACACCCAGAACCCGTGACCTGGCTGCGTAGGAGATGAATAAGCCAATACAGAATGTGCCTTTTATTAAGAAAATTAAGTCTACGTTCCAGATGGGGATTTTCCTTACTCTTGGGAGAGACTGTTGGTCAGGAGACCTCGGCTCCCCTGCCTTTCAGCCCTGCTCCTTATCAGGCCTTGGGTACATTACTCCACACCAGGCTTCAATTTCCCCAGCAGTAAGTGGAGCTAATGATGCAATAAAGAGCAAGGGATGATAAAACTCTGGGGACCTCTGATTGACAGTGACTGGGTGGCGGTGGGGAGCCTGGTCCCTGCCCCGCCCCCTGACCTCTCTGAGGGCCTGCGCTTGAGAGAAAGAGCGCTGGGGGAGAGGAAAGAGCAGAAATAAGAGCCTCTTGCTGAGGGCAAGAAAAACAAACAGTAAGAAGGCACTGGCAGGGCTGGGACCGCACTGGCCCCTGTGCAGAGGGGCATGGGGCTCGGGCTGGGGAGCCACGGGCAGCTTCGCAGACTGCTGCCCCCGACCTGCCGCTCAGGCCAGCCCAGAGGAACGGGTGAGCTGGGATTTTCCTCCCAGACAGATGAGCCGCTTGGACTACACAATTCTTCCACCACCCTAGTCAGAGGCAGGCGCTTGTTCCTGGAAAAAGAGGGGAGCACCAGCACTCAAGCACCCCAAGAATCCTTGGGCCTGCCCTCCAGGCCCAAAGGTACCTCCCAGCTCAATTTCCACCCTTTCCCTTTCTTTGAATTAGGACACTATCTCTAAAAGGATCTTGATTTTAGTTTATTGTCCAACTTTGTAGCAGTTAAAAATTACTTTTTTCAAAGTATTTCTGCAACATATGTTTGCATTAAAAAATATGTATCCAGTGCTAAAATACAGAAAATAGAAAGTTTTCTTTTCATGTATTTGGTATTTTAGATTCCTTAGACATTTCAAATGCTTAGCTTCTTTATTCAGCTGCTCTGTGTGCAGGGATTTATTTTATGGAAATTCTGCCTCTTACTGTGAATATTTTACTTATGTTTCTCTAAGTTTTTTTCTTCCTTCACATGCATATTAATATTTGTCTTTTGCATCTCTACTTATCCATATAAATATAATTTTAAAAAAGCTACCACCGCCGTTTAACAACTTGTTTTTCCCTTAACGATACATCATGGACATACTCACAGGTTAACAGTACATATAAATCTAAATTCATTTATTTCAAGAGCTGTATAATCTAAAAGCATGCATGTGCCTTTGTATATTTAGCCAGTCCCTTATTGACAGATATTTCATTCTTCAGAAGAAAGACGATTGTTCAGAGAGTACACTTAACTTTGCACACTTAAGCAATTATCTGTCTCCACAGGATAAACACCTAACAGAGATTTGTGTACAGTGAGTAAACATTTAAAATGTTACTGGAGTCTAAAAGTTCTCTTTCAAATATACAAAATCTTCGCACTCCTGGGAGGCTGAGGAAATGAAACATGAAAGCTGTGAAAACAACTTTATTTCAGCCGAGCTAGGTGCTCTGGCCCCCTGCAAGGAGTCTGGAGCCTTTTCTGTCTTGAGTCACACTAAGAGGTAAAAAGCAGTTCAAGGCAGACTTTCCCCCTGAGTGACCAGAAGGGCTGAGAAGCCTTGCCCAGGCGGGCGCTTTCCCAGGATGCAACTCAGTCCCTGCAGACTGGCTCTGGCCCACTTTCAGAGCAGGGGGCCAACCTGTTGGGAAACCGGGGTCCCTGGGCTACCCTGCTTTGCCCAAGCCTCACATGTAGAGTGTGCTCCCTTTGGTGCTCCCATGTGATCTCACAGTAAACTTGTGAAACAAGCCAGGGGAGGACCAGCTGCAGATTCGGGGATGGGGGTGGAGGCCATGGGGCGCCCAGGCACACACAGGTTCCTGTCGGCCACTCTGCTGTCCCTGCTCCTGCCTTCCTCAGGCTGTCTCCAAGGATTAAACGTTCCTGGATTAAAAGGGGGCAGCAGGTTGGGGCCTGGGGTCATGGTGCTAGCTGGCCATTCAGGAGGTGGCCCCAGCAGTTTCTGGTAGGATCCTCCTTTAAATGGGTTCAGGGGCTTCTCTGGGCTGTGACGGATTCCCTCGGTTCAGAGTACCCCTGGGGTTCTGGTGAGGGGCCCTGGACAGGGATCTCAGGATCCAGCAGGGGCTTGGGGACACTACAGAAGTCAGCCTGTCTCCCTCTGAACTCTCACCCCTACCCCCCAGGATTCTGCTCCTTTTTCCAACAGACTTGGGACAATTCCATCCTCTCTTTCTGGTTCTGGGTTTTGAGGGTAATCACTGCACGGAACTAGACATTACAAACATGGGGAAGTAGCAAAGCTTCTGGATTCTCAGAATTCTCAGAGCCCTGGTTCCCCTTCTGAAGAGTTAAGATGGAAGTTTCCATACTGAAAGTTTCTCTTCTTTGCTATTGAGTCCAAGACCGTGAGCTGGGCTCTCCATTGCTCAAACACCACCAGTGGCTCCTTATGGCCAGAACCAAGTGCAGTCTCCACAGCATGGGGCGAGGCCTCTCCCACATCTGCCCTCCACGCCTGTCTACCCTTGGGTGAGTCACAAGCTTCCCCACCTGTGGACAGTGCCTGGGCTCTCTTCTCTCCCACATCCCATGTCTTATCCTTTTGATAAAGCTGTCCCCATTGGCGTGAGGGCGTAGCTCAGTGTGGTTTGGGTTTCTATCTCCCTGAGGATGAGCGATGCTGAGCAGTCTTCCCTGTACCTGATGGGCCTCCTCTTGTTCTTGGGAAAAATATCTCTTCAGGTCCTTTGTCCATTTAAATCAGACTGTTCTTTTTTTTGCCGTCACATTGTATGAGTTCTTTACATACTTTGGATGTTAGCCCTTTATCAGATAGATGATTTGCAAATATTCAGTAAGTCCTCCCATTTGGTAGGTGGCCTTTTCATTGCTCTGCCCATTCTTTGGCTGTGCAGAAGTGAGACCTTTGTGGGTACTTCCTCAATACCTAGAACACCCTGCCTCTAAGCTGAAGGGCAGAGTCTTGCTCAAACCTCCAACCGCACACAAAATCGCCACCTCCTAGAAGCCTTCCTGATCACTCCATGGAAGTGATTTCTCTGCCCAGTGCTATGTTTTTGTCTGATGGGCCCTCATGCTTATCTGACACCTCAGTCTCCAGATGTCCTATGCCCTCTCTCACCTCCAGAGACACCTCCAAGCTGTCCCTCCTTCCTGAAGCTTTGCTGCTTCTTCCACCTTCCCTCACTCTTTCTCAGCCCAGGCGAGTCTTCCTTGTCTCCTTTCAGTGCTGCAGCCATGCTGCACTCCCCTGAGTCAGCGTTCCTCTCCTGGCTCCACCACCAAGCAGTACACCCCAGAGGGGAGGGGGCAGGCTGCCCTGTTCCCCACTCTGCGCCTAGGACCAAACACAGAGAAATGCTCAGAGTATCTGTTGAGCGCACCTCACCTGCATCACTGGATCCGAGTCAATACCGACCCCCCTCCCAGTTTTACAGAAGAAGAAACTGAGGCGTAGACAGGCTGGGCCTGGCTGTGGTCACACAGCTGGGAGGGAGGCATGCCATCGCTGGTCTCTCTGGCTCCAGAGTCAGGCAGACCTTTGACCTTTCTGATCTCCCCAGCCATTGTTGAGGGTTCTCTGTGGTTGAGTTCCTGGGCTCAAATTCAGCTGTGCCACCTGTAGGCTCTGTGACCTTGGCCAGGCACTTAGCGTCTCTGAGTCTACCTTTCCACATCTGTAACGTGGGATAATTATATATAGTTCCTCCCAACGTGGTTATGAGGATCCAGTGAGATGGCCGGTGCGGGGTCCAGTCCAGGGACTGGCACAGAGAGAACATGGGGGACAGGGTGACTCCGGGCACCCCTGCTTTAGTGAGATTATTAACAGCATATTTTCTGGTCCCAAAGGTGCCCATTCCTATGGTAAGTCATGTCAGCATCAATCCGGATACCATCACCTACATGATAGTTCTGCCGTTTAGAAACTTGTAGATGGGGAGCCCTGCAGGGAGTGGAGAGCCCCACATCTGCACACTCCTGGGCACAGGACAGGGCCTGACACGTGAGCGTTTGCAGAATGGAGTGGTTTCTGGGAGTCCTGTGGCCTCATTCATCATTTACTCAGTAATTCATGTGGCAGCAGTGGCTGAGCCTGCATCTGCAGGGCGCGAGCCAAGTGCAGAGGTTGCAAAGAAGCCCGGGAGAGATGTAGGCCTTGCCAGGGAGCTGGACTGGGGTGTGGAGGGGTCGGGGTGACATTGAGTCCATACTCTTCTCATAGGGTCATGAGACAAAATCGGGACTGATGCCAACAAGCCAATTCAGGGGGCAGGAAGAACACAAGACAAGCCAGGTCAGGAGGTGAGCGTGGCCCACAGGCAGGGGCGACTGAAGAAAGAAGGGCCTGGTGAGTTCAGGAGCTGAGAGCACAGACTTCAGTGTGTGTGTCAGGGGGGCAGCGGGGAGCGAAGACAGCGGGGTCATACCACCGAGGCCCTGGCAGCCCTGCTGGAGGGTGGGCTTGGTCTGCACTGCTGGGTTAGAACAGCAGATGGGGCAGGTACCCGTACAGTCCTGAGACAGACACTCGACCTCCTGTGGGCCTCAACCCTAGAAGCAGGGCCTACCAAACCTTGTGGTTAAAGCAGGAGCAGCAGAAATGCTGCCCTGAGGACGAGCTCCTGCTTCCTGACTTGGGTTCCTCCACCCCCTGGTCCCGGGGCAGGACTGCGGTGGAGCCAGTGAGGAGGGTGGGGCCTCAGTGTCTCTGCCACTGGGTCTGGATGTGGCAGGAGCCAGAAGCCAGGCAGGGAACTGAGGATTAGGCCCTCGGTGTTTGTGCAGAAGGGAGACGTGGCCCACACAGTCACGTCAAGATTTCCTAATCCTAACCCCTGGGCTGATTTGCAAAGTTCCTCTGATACAGGAAGAAGTGATGTCAATCCAGGATCCCTGTTTGTCACCCTCCTGGCAGTCGCACAGAGGCTTCCCCAGCCAGGGGTCACCCCACCGAACACCAGCATCCATCCCACATCTTCTGGTGCTGCTGGGGAGGACCCAGGGCCCCTGTGCAGTGTGGCGGCCATTAGACAGCCTCTGAGGCCAGGCTGCAGACTCAATCCCCCCTGTCATCTGCTGGCTCTGGGACCTTGAGTGAGCGATGGAGCCTCCCCGAGCCCTAGTTCCTACATTTGCAAAACTTGGATAATGAGCAGAGCCAGGCTTCTAGTTGAGAGGATTAAATGAGGGATTGGAAGGTGCTTGGCACATCAACGACATTCAGAAAATGTTAGGCCTCCAAACACCGTCTTCCCAGGAGGACAAAATGCTTTCCTGCTTGCAGAGTTTTGGGACACAACATTCATTCAGTGAATCATTTATTTTTCAAACATCTCAAGTCAGTGAATCAGAATGACACAGGAGGTAGATATACCCTCACGAACTGTATGACCTTGGGAAAGTGACTGAATTTCTCTGGCCTTGGGATAATCACACCTGCCTCTGATGCCGAGAACTGAATGAGAAAACTCCAAAGAGCCTTTGGCATGCTGCCTGCATATGGGGAGCACCTGATAAATCCGTAACCATTGGAGTGAGGAAAGTACTAGAATGCAGGTGAATCTAGAAGGCTGGGGTTCATAAAAAGGGTACCCTCTGGCAGGGACAGGGAGGCCCCCAGAATGGGGAGCATGAAGAAGCTATAAGAATATAAGAGTTGCCTGGTGGACAGAAATGAGGTGTAAGCAGCATCCTCTGATCTTGGGGATAGAGGTGGGTTCTGCCGAGGTGGTACAGGCCACCTACAAGACCACAATGACTTGTGGCCCCCAGGAGGCCAGACACATTTCTTCTTCACCTCACCACCCTCCACCAGAGAGGGCCAGGGACTCCATGAGAAATACAGGAAAAGTGGGAACCCATCCCAAGTTCAGGTACAAACCTTCCCTACAAGGCAGGGTTCTCAGCTTTCCTCAAGGCCACCCATGGGCTGCCAAGGCCAGAAGCCTCAGCCATAAGCAAAGATCGGAATCCCCTAGAGAACTGGTTGCCCGACTCAGTACCTGACTCTAGTACTTTCCTCACTCAGCAGGCTTGGGGTAACATTGAAATCTGCATTTGAACAGGTACCCCTGCAATTCTGAGACTGGGGTCCCTGAACTATATTTGGAGATATCCCCTCTAGAAATTCCCAGTAAGAACCCTTGATATACAAGATAAAGTCTGAGTTTCCAGCCTTGTACTTGGCCTCCCTCTTCTGCCTTAGCCATGGTTGGCCTCTCGGCCTCTGCCCACATGCTGGCTCCTCTTTTGGGCTCCCTTTCTGCCTAGAGGTCTTCCCCACGGCCAGCTCTACAGCCACAGCCCAGGTCCTGTTCACAGACCCCACCCCTTATCCCTGTGGCTGCCCTGTCGTGCCCCTGTCACTGTCTGAGGGGCTGATCTGCATGTGTGGGCCCGGAAGGTGTCATGTCACCTGATGACCCTGCATCTGTGGACAGTGTAGTGGAGGTGAAGGTGACCAGAGGTATCTGGAAACCAGGTCCCAGGAGGGCTGCTCAGGGACCAGGCTGCCCAATCTGGAGAAGTGGCACTTCTGCAGAGACTTGGACCATCCCCACACCCCGGAGGCCTGTGGAGAGACAGGGACAGAGTTGCCTGGGAGTCCAGAAGGCAGGGAGGCAGCTCTGGCCCCCGGTAGGAAAGCATGGGCCACAACAGGAGTTCTCGGGCGAGCCACCAGGAGGACTGTGGGGAAGCCTCTGGGCCTGCTGACCCCGGAAGCAGGGAGCAGTCTGGGCTGGGCCTGAGACCCTGAGAACACCACTCTGGCTGAGTCTTCCCCAAAGTCGCTGTGTGACCTGAAATAAGCCACTTACTCTCTCTGACCTTCCCTTTTCTTATCTCTGCTGGTAGATAATGTGCACTTCTGGAGTCTCTGTGACCCACGCCTAAATAAGAAAATGGAAACGAAAGTGCCTTATAAACAATAAACGGCTCAGCCTTCCTAACAACACACAAAGCCCAGAAGCCAGAAATGAACAGACTGACAGATTTGACGTTCTAAGTAGCAAAAACTTCCCTGTAAATGAAGACACCAAACGAGAAGTGGTAGATTAGTGAAAAATGTTTCAACGTATATGATAATAGGGTCAATAGACATAGTCCAGAATCTAATCACCCCAACAAAAGACAGAAACAAGTGGGAAAAAATGACAAAGGATACCCGGAAAGAGACAGCAATAGCCAATATACATGAAAAAGGTGCATGTAAAAATATCAACAAAAGAATACTTTTTCATATCAGACTGGGCAAAAATTGAAAAGATCAATACTATCTAATCTACCAGGGGCACAGTAAGGTTGTTCTCCCCACACACTGCTGTGGGGAAGTGCATTCACCCAGTCTTTTCTGGAGGACAGTGTCACCCTAGCTCCATATTTCAGTGTGTGGAGCCTTTCACCCAGCTCTTCCTTTTCGGGGGGGCCCTGGCCTGGACAATGGCACGGTGCTCAGGGTCACCAGCGAGGATGCTCACGGCAGCGTTGTTTATAAAGGAGGAAACTCGAAGTTACTCATGTGTCTGTGTCCTTCACTAGAGGAATAGTGACAAAAACCATGGCACAGTCCAACCGAGACTACAATGCAGCACAAAACTTCGTCTCTCTCTACACACTGACACGGCCAGATTTCTAAGATGTTGAAACCCAGCCACAGGGCAGTAAATAGCACATAGTGCCATTTTTTAAAACTGTGAAGTGTGCATGCATGCCTGTGTGTGTGTGTGTGTGTGTGTGTGTGTGTGTGTGTGTGTGTGTCTGTGAGACTAGATGAGTGGACGGACGCAGAGATGAGCACACGCAGGCATGGGCAAACGCTGAAGGGCATGCACATAGCTGGCACCATCAGCTGCTTCTGGGAAGTGGACTGGGATCCAGAGGGTCTGGTAAGCTTCCATTTCAGAGGCAGGGCTCGACCCTTGTTTACGTATGACTATTTTAGAGCAAGCACTGGTGTGAAAATACAAAAACAGGGAAATCAAATGGGGCAGAGAATGAGGGTAGGAGGGGATTCCAACCGCCATCATCCTCTGCCAGGCCCTGTGGGCCTTGCTGTCAATTGTGTCAACTGCAGGCCGATTGATTACCCTTGCTGGTCATTTCTTTCCAGGTGCCCTTTTCTTGTTGACCCTGCTTCTGCCTGGAAAAAACTAACCCTGACGAGTTCTGGCACTTGCCCCTGCTCACTGTATTAGTTATCTTTTCCTGCAGAGCAAGCAAGCAAGCAAATCCCCACAAACCATGGGGGCACACAGCAACTGATGTTCATTTCTAGCTGATCACACCTGGGTGGCTGCTCTAGTTGGACCCAGTAGGGTCCATCATGCACCCACAGGGCCGCTGGGAACACGGCACCGGGCTGGGCTCGGCGGGGGCACTGTAACCGGTGAAACTCTGCCCCGCATGGTTCTGATCCTTTCTAGGATCAGCAGGCCAACTTGGGCACGTAGTCTTTGGAATCTGTCTCCTTTCACTTGGCATAATGCATTTGAGATCCATCGGTGCCACTGTGTATATAAAGAAGTTCTTTTTTTATCGCTGGGTATTGTTCTGTTGTATGAGTAGACCACAGGTTTCTATCCATTCAACAGCTTAGGAACTTTTGCATTATTCCCAATTTTTGGATCATTACAAATAAAGCCGCTATAAATGTTCACATGGAGGATTTTATATGAAGGTAAAATTTCATTTTCACTTGGGATACCTAGGAGTATATTAGTGGATTATATTGTAAATGTCTTCTCTTTAACTTTATAAGAATCTGCCAAGCTAATTTCCAAAATACCATTTTGTCTCTCCACAAGCTATATATTTATATATGTGTATATGTATGTATTTATGTGTGTATATATGTATGTATATGTATATACGTGTATATATGTATATATGTGTGTATATGTGTACATGTGTATATGTGTATAGGTGTGTGTATACATGTATATATGCATGTATACACATATATACAAGTATATGTATATGTACATGTACATACATATACATATACACATATATACATATATATACACATATATACATGTGCATATATATATGGTCTAGTTGCTTATTTCTTCTCAGAACAGCATTCAAATTGTCAAATTTCTGTTCGGCTTTTAGCCATTCCAATGGGTACATTAGGGTATTTCATTGAGGTTTTATTTTGTAGTCCCCAAATAAATATTGACATTGAAGTTCTTTTCACAGATCTTCTTTGTTCAAGCATTTTGCTGATTTTTATTGAATAATTTGACTTCTTAATATTGAGTTTTGAGACTTCTTATGACTCTGGATATAAATCCTATAGAAGATAAGTGACATTAAATTCTTTCTCCTGGTCTTTGTTTTGTCTTTGAATCATATCTTTTAGAGAGTGGAAGTTCTTGAAGTCCAATTCATTGATTTTTTTTTCCTTTATGGAGCACATGAATCTTTATTCTTCTCCTTCTTATATTTATTTATTTATTTTGGTACTGTGTTTAAGAATTTTTTCCATACCCTCCAAGGTCATAAGGCCATGAGAATTTTCTTATTTTCTTGTATTGACTATAGTTTTAGATTTAGGATTTTGATTCATTTTGCATAGGCTTTTTGGTCAAGGCTTTTTGTTTGTTTTTTAACATATGGATATTCAATATTTCTAGCACAGTTTTTGGGAAAAACTACCCTTTCTTCATTGATCTGTCTTTCTACCTTTGTAAAAAAAAATCAATTGATTTTCAACCTATTTCTGTACTCTGTTCTGTTCCGTTGATGGGTATTGTAGGGTAAGTAGAACAATTATCAGGTTTTTCCACTCTCCCCTCAATGATAGACCTCTGCAGGCCTACACGCATGCCTGATGGCGGGCACCTGGAGTAGGGTGTGGGCATGCGTGCGTGGGCGCACCTGGGCCAGAGTTTGGGCTTATAAGCAGAGCAGCAGCAGCAGCAGCAGCAGCAGAGTCAGGAGAGAACAGAGGGTGGAGGAGTGGGCCGTTCGGGGTGCAGCAAAGAGGCCAAGAGCGAGCCCAGAGAGAGTGAAGACTCACCAGGGGCTGGGAGGCCTGCCAGCCTCCTGGCCCCCTGCCCCCCACCCCCCCCAGCCCCCCATTGCCTACCCTGTGCCTGGTTGCCTCTCTACAAGAGACCATTAAAAGCCTAAAAAGCCCCCGAGGGCTCCAGGACTCTAGAACTCCTTTCCTTACACCCATCTGTGCTGCTCCCCAGCGAACACGCTCCTGAGTTTTCCTGTCTCGACAGGTATGTATGTCTTTTCTCCAGTATCATAACTTAGCTTTCAAAAAGTCTGCAAACCAGTCAGCAAATGAGTCTTCCAACTTTGTTCTTCTCTTCCTAAATTGTTTTCGCTAGTCTAGTTCCTTTTGTATTTCCATATAAATTTTAGACTCAATCAACTTATCAATTTCTATAAAAATTTCTGCAAGCATTTTAATTGGAATTTTGTTGTATCTGCCAAGATCCACTTGGGCAGCATTGAAATACCTGCCAAACATGGACATGGTTGTAGGATGAGAACTGTCAGGTTTTTCCACCCTCCCCTTAATGATGGACCTCTGCAGGCCCATGCGCATGCTTGATGGCGGGCACCTGGAGTAGAGTGTGGGCCTGTGTGAGTGGGCACACCTGGGCCAGACACTGGACTTATAAGCAAAGAGAGCAGTGGCAGCAGACGCAGCAGCAGAGAACAGAGTGTGGGGCAGAGGGACCACAAGACGCCGCCAGAGAACCCGAGAGAGTGAAGATTCACCCGGGGCTGGGAGGCTTGCCAGCCTCCGAACCGCCCCACTGCCTGCCCTGTACCTGTTTGCCTCTCTAAACAAGAGACCATTAAATGTATAAAAGGCCAACGAGAACTCCAGAACTCCTCCCTTCCTCCTTTGACCCGTCTGCTCAGTTCCATTAAGAACCCGTGTTCCTGATGTCTTTCCTGCCTTCTACAATGGTACATCGCACTATTTATGTCTGTTATTCTTCTTGGATGTCTATAGTGCCAGGAAGGAACAGAACAGGTTCTCTATGATCCGGACAGACAGGTAAAGGAGGAACCCTGGAGCCCTCAGTGGCTTTTTCAGGCTTTTAATGTTTTTCTACAGCATTTGTAGAGAGGAAACCAGGTACAGGGCAGGCGGGGTGGAGGTGGGGGTGGCTGGGAAAGCCGGAGATCTGGCAGGCCTCCTGACCCCCAGAGAATCTTCACTCTCTCTGGACTCTCTGGTGTTCCCTCGTGGCCTCTCTGCTGCACCCTGCTGCACAGTTCTCTGCCGACACACACTGTTTTCTGCTCTCTGCTGGCGCTGCTCTCACATGCTCAGTCTCCAGGCCCAGGTGCCGCCTCAGGCACGCGTGTAGGACTGCAGGGGTCCGTCACAGATATTAATGGTGGGAGGACAGAAAAAACCTTATAACTTTCATTTACCCTACGATGTCTCACCTGTGTTTTGTTGTACACAGTATGTATATTTGGTGCATATTTAGTAATATAGCTAAGTATTTCATGGTTTTGGTGTGAATGTAAATAGTATTTTTAAATTTAATTGATTTTCGCATATTGACTTTATATCTTGTTAAACTTAATAATTTCATTGGCACTTTCTCTGAAGATAATCATTGCCTCTCCAAATAGAGTTTCTTCTTTTAAAATCTGTATTTCTTTTACTACTTTCTCTTGCCTTACTACAGTTGTAGTACAAATGTATTTGACCTGCAGTATAAATGCCAAATAAGAGGACATCCTTGCTTTGTTTCTCCTCTTAGGAGGAAAGCATTGCAGCCTTTCATCTTTCAATATTAAGCATAATATTGGCTGTAGGTGTTTTTGTAGCTGCCTTTTATCATGTTGAGGGAGTTTCCTTCCATTCCAGTTGCTGAGCTTTTATCAAGAATGAATGAATATTTTCAAGTCATTTTCTACATCTATTGAGATGATCAGATGGTTTTTCCTTAATCTGTTGCTATAGTAAATTACATTAACTGATTTTTTAAATGTTAAACCAAAATTGATGTGCTGTAACAAATCCTCCTTTGTCCTGGTGTATTATCTTGTTTATATACTCTTGGATTTGATCTGCAAGGTTTTGTTCAGTATTTTTGTATATTTGCTTGTAAGGAATATTGGTCTGTAGTTTTATTTTCTTGAAAAGTCCTTGTGTAGTTGTGACGTTAGGTAGTGCTGGCATGATACAATTAGCTGGGAAGTGTTCTCTGCTACATTCAGAAACGGTTTGTAGCACAGATATTGTTTGTGTCTCAGTTGTTTGGTGGCCTTCTCCAGCAACAACATTGGGTTTGGAGTTTTGTATTTGTGTAGTTTGATTTTGTTGTTGTTAGAAGATTTTTTAGCCAGAAGTGTAATTTCTTTAATAAATATAAAACTACTCATGTTATCCATTTCTTTTTGAGTGAGCTTTGGCACTTTGTGTCCTAGAAGTGATTTATCTGTTTTACCTAACTTGTTCAATTTAGAGTTGTTCACGGTATTCCCTCTTATCTTTATTATTCAAGAGTATTATCAAAGGGTAAATTGTCTATAAAGTTGACAGGTGATGTCCAGACTTCATTTTTTGCACAATTATTTATTTAATACTGCAAATTCAACCCAAATTCAAAAAATTAAAATATATACACAACTGTATTCTCCTAACAGAATCTTAAAGGGACATCTAGAGTTTTCTTAACACTCTAATGTAAAGAATCTTTATTTTATTATTTATTCCCTTTGTCTATTTCTCCCATCTCCCCCCTCACCTCTGGGAACCAATAATGTATTCTCTGTATCTATGAGCCTGTTTATTTTTACTTCTGTTGCTGTTGCCTTTAATTCAAAGAATTTAATTCAAAGATTTAATTAAAATTTAATTTAATGCAATTAAATTCAAAGATTCAAAGAATCATCACCAACACCTATGTCAGAGCTTATTGTCTGTATTTTCTTCTAGAAGTTTTATATATTCAGGTCTTACAATTTTTTTTAAGATTTATTTATGCATATGAGCTGGGGTGTAGGCCAGAGATGTGGGGTGGTGAGAGGTTCACCAGAGACAGAATGGGGAGCAGAAAAGGACATCGACTGAAGTATACTGCTGAGGGGGGCAGAGGGCGAAACCGGAGAGGTCTGCTGCACCATGTGGGAATCTCCCTGGCCAGGATCGAACTCTCACTGCAGCGGCTCTGGATAGCTTTACAGTGCTGCGCTCAACCTGGTGCACCACCAGGGAGACCCTACATTTGTTTTTACTCCATTTTGAAGTAAGATGACCTCCATGGCCTTCATCCCTAAGGATAGCCAGGCCTGAGGGTGCCAGGCCTGAGGGTGCCCCTCAGGCATAAGCTCCAAGATGAGCAAAGAGGCTTCCTTCATAGAAAGGTTGTGGTGTGTGCGTCAGTCTGCTACTAGTTCTGTGCCTCATTGGTGGTGGTCGGCCAAGAAGTGTCTCTGGGATTGCCAGAGTCCAGTGGGCCCAGGAATAAAAACCTCCTGGGCCTTCAGAGCCTGGTGACCAAGGAGTGTCCCTTGGGAAGCAACTACAAACACCCTGGAGTGCCAAACGAAAAAACCAGGCACCAGGGTGGTATAAGGCTCTAGGACACACTGGTGTTCTGGCCTGTTGTAGAAGGAAAGCTCTTAAAAGAGAGCTATAGTTTCACTCATTTGTGGAATATAAATAAGAAAAAAAAACTAGCAACATACAGCAAAAAATAATTATTTGACTCTGAAAAATATACTGGTTACCAGAGGGGATGGTGAGGGGGAGGGGAGAGGAGGGGGCAGGAAGGAAGGGGACAAGGTGTTGGTATAGGAGCACTGGGGAGAGTGAGTGAAGCATGTGCACATTTAGGGAGTGTGAAGCTGTACTCCCCAACTTATGTAAGCAGCTGACAAATTAAATTTGAGAAGGAAAAAAGTGCCTACTCTCCAAGTTCTCTGGAAAGGCTCACAGTCAGTCCTCAAATGTGTGCTTAATTAAAAGCCTGCCCTGTAGGCCCCAACCTTGATGATGACTAATAGGCCTCCCTCAGAGCAGAACTGAGCTCATGCTGTCTTCAGTCTCTTGCTTTGCCCTGGGGGTGCTTAAGACTCTCTGTGTTGGTTGTAATCCAAAGATCACAGGCCCCACTCGCCACCAGAGCTAAGTAATACAGAGGCGTCCTCTGGGTGGCAGCTACAAAGATTGGGCTGCTGAACAGGAGCAAGACACAGATGACAGTCCATGGGACCAGAAATGCAAGTTCCCCCTGACCCCCAAAACCAGGCAATAAAGAGACCTCCTCTGGGTGGGAACTCAAATCTTTAATTTTTCATTCAATTCAAAATATTTTCTACTTTCCCTTGAGATTTCCTGTTTGACTCATTTATAGATGTCTCATTTATTTATAAGGGTTTTGTTGAATTTCTGGATATTTGGGGCTGCCCAGATAATTTTCTGCTAACAAATTCAAGTTTAATTCTGTTATGGTGCTAAAAATACATCATATAGTTTAGTTGATTAAATTTTTAAGGGTTTTTAATGGCCCAGAATATGGTATATCTTGGTGAATGTTCCACATGTCCTTGAGAAGAATGTATATTCTGTTTATTGTTAAGTGAAGTATTTGGTAAACATCAGTTAGGTCAAGTTGGGCTAGAGTTTTGTCCTGGTATTCTAGATCCTTACTGATTAGCTCTCTACAGCATTAGCGAAGATTTGTCTATCTTTTATTTCAATTCTATCAGCTTTGCTTCACGTATTTTGGAGCTTTTTCTAAGGTGTATATGCAATGTCCATTATCCCTAGAAATATTCCTTGTTCTGAAATCTACCGGATATTAATATAGCACTCCAGCTTTTTCAAAATTTCTATTTTCACTTTTTCTGTCTTTCTTTAGAGGAACCGTGTATATTTTATGACTATTTTATCTCCACTATTGACTTATACCTTAAGTTGTTTTTAGTGGTTATCCTAGGTTTTGCAATATAGATCTTGAAATAATCAAAGTCTACCTTAAAACAATATTACACTGCTTCAAATGTGGCACAAGTATCTCCCAACTGTACACTGCCCCTCTCATCTTATGTCAGGGTATTATTGTGCATTTTACTTTTACATAGGCAATAAACGCACAATACATTGCAGTTATTTTTGCTTTCAATCAGAAGTTACAAACTACAGCCCATGGGTCAAATGTAAGCTGCCCCGTTTTGGTAAATAAGGCACCATCAGAACACAGCTACACACAGCCGTTTGTGTATTGTCTGTGATTGCTTTTGCGCTACATTGGCAGAGTTAATTAACTGTCAAATAAATTTTATGGTCCACAAAACCTATAAAATTTACTATCTTGCCTTTTACAGAAAAATTTTGCCAGTTTTTCACGGTCTGTTCTTTTTGAGTAATTAAAAGTAAGACGAAAGTGTTTTTTATATTGACCTGTATTTCTTCCATTTCCAGTACTCTATTTTTCCAGTTATGTCCAAGTTCTCTCTGTAATCTTTTTTTTCCACTGAAGGACTTCCTTTAACATTTTTCTTTTGTAGTGATGGTCTGCTGGCAATGAATTCTGTTGTTTTTATTTTTCCTAAGAAAATTTTTATGCCCTCTTTAAAAAAAAATTGAGATGAAATGCACAACATAAAATTAAACATCAACCATATTCAAGTGTACAGTGCACGGGTGTTTAGTACATTCACAATGCTATGCAAACATCCCCTCTAGTTCCAAGACATTTTCATCACCCCAAAAGCAAACACCCAACCCATTAATAGTGACTCCCCATTTCCCCACACCCTAGTCTCTGGCCATCACAACTCTGCTTTCTGTCTCTAAGGATTTATCTATTTTGGATGTTTTATATAAATGTAGTCATACAACATGTGACATTTTGTGTCTGGTTTCTCTCATTTAGCCTGGTATTTTCAAGGTTCATCCATGTTATGACAAACATCATTCCTTTTTTAAAAATTATTATTTTATTTTTGTGTAGAAGAACCAGGGTGTAGGCCAGGGGTGCAGGGTGAGGTTCACCAGAGACAGAGTGGGGAGCAGAACAGGTGGATCTACTAAAATACACTGCTGAGGGTTGCAGTGGGCAAGACAGGAGAGGTCTGCTGTGCCATGTAGGTTAGAGGCCTGTTCAGATTTTCTATTCTTGAATCAGCTTTCTTTGGTATTCATAATTACTGAAGGTTCAAAACACCTTCCTGAAAAAAGTATGTTTTACATATACCCAAGTCCATGGAAAGAATCATCATTTCCCTAATTCAATGTTATATTGGGATTTTTTTTCATCTCAAGAAGGAACTTTACCACTATGTTGTTTAGAAATAAGGAAAATATTAAAAGACTCAACTAAAAGACATGACTGCAATTGCCTACAGAAAAAAAGGTGCAGAGGAATGCTATTCTTCTTAAGCAATATGGCAGAACAATTAGATTATTTGTAAAAATAAATAAAAAGTGACTTAATGAATCCTCAAAAGTCAGTTTGACACCAGGTGCCTGGATCCAAACCCAAACTCCACCATTGGTAACCATGTCACCGTGGTCAAGTTTAGGTGTTTGGTCTCTCTGATCCTCAGTTTTCCCATCTGAGAAATGGGTACGATAAAGTTGTTATGGGAGGCAGCAAATATAAAGGGCTTGAGTGTCCTGTAAATGGAAACTTCTTGCTGTTATCATCAGGCTCTCCCAGACCAACCTAACTTCCCTCTTGGCTTAGCCAGGGCCACCTGGCCACTCCAAAAGTCCCATTTGTGCTTCTGATGGATTGTCTGACCTTGGGCATGTCTCTCCTCCCAGAGGTCCTTTGAGGTGGCTTCGGGAGGGCTCCGAACTTAGCCAGCTCCTCAGGCTCAGGGTGTTCAGAGACTTGGGCCCTGCCCAGTGTCCGGCCCCTCCCCCTGAGGATCATGGCTTTGTTTTCTTCTAAAGGCCCAAGATTTCCAAACTCTGTGGTTGCCTTGCCTAGCTAAAAGGGGAAGAAGGGGATCAGCCCAAGGAGGAGGAAGAAGAGGAAGACCAGCCAAACAGCCGGTGCAGCGGAGAGGAACATATGTCCAGCAGTCCTGGTCCCTAACCAGCTGGGAGCCCAGCCCTGCCACCCTCCAACGCTGCAGCGACCTGCGCTTCGTCTGAGGCCATGGGCCCAGGAGTACTGCTGGTCCTGCTAGTGTCCGCAGCTCAGCTTGGTAAGAACAGAGCCGGGGGCTTCGATGGGGAAAATGTGACAGTGCAGACCCCTGCCCTAAAAGAGAAGGAAGAGTGTAAGTCCTGCCCCTCGCTGGGCTCCTGCCCGCTTCATGCTGCCGTCCCCAGTCCTGGACTGCAGGTTTGTGGGTATCTGCATTGGAGAAGCAGTCCCTGGAGGAGAGGGTATGGATGGGATGGGGCCTGCCCAGGAAGCCTGCACATCCGTCCCAGTCAGGTGTTGACTCACCTTGAGTCCTGAACAGGTCCTGGCTGCTCTCAGGACACATCTACTCGCTAGCAGGTGTTGGAGGCAGTGATGGACTAGACAGAAGCAATGCTCTGTGCGCAGATCACCTGGGGGTCATGCTAGAATGCAGATTCTGACTTAGTAGCTCTCAGGTATGCCTGAGATTTTGCATTTCTGACAAGCTCCCAGGAGACACCAGGGCTGCTGGTGGAGACCTACACAGAGTGTGAGGCTGCCGAGAGCCCGCTGGCTCTGCCAGACTGATTCGCAGATGGGAAAGGCCGAGGTGGCATGGCCCAAGGCTGGGAGACCTGGGAGTGGGTCAGAAAAGAGAAGAGGTGAATCGCTGACCCAAGGACAGGAGAGGTACAGTTAGAGGGGGGTGTACCGGTTACAGGAGGGTCTATAAGGAAGAAGTGCGGGGCTCCCCAGCCAGAGATTTCACAGACACAGGCTCCTGGGTCTCAGGAAGGGGAGCTGTGTGGCAACCCTCCCGCCCCCCATGCCCCAGCAGCAGCAGTGATGCAGTGCTCCCTTTTAGGAGGGGTCTTAAATCGAAGTGAGGACCGGTGCTTGGCTTGTAGCTACACTTGGCCAACTGCAACCTATTAAGTTTTATCTCATGCTAACTTGGAGAGTCCTTGTGGACTGGGGTAGGAAGGCAGCCTCTGCTCTGGCTTCCCCCCAGCCCTGGGACTGCGGGGCCCCAGGGGCAGGTGGGTTTAGTCTCTGCTGAGGAGGCAGCCTATTGAAGGTCTTCTTTTGGTCAGTCTCATTGGACTTGCTCTTTTTTTTATTGGATATAATGTATATAGAGTAGACAGCACAGATTCTTAAGTGTACATTTGAGGAGCCTTGACAAATGTATGCACTGGTGTACCCACCGTCCCAATTAAAATAGAGACTATTGTCCCCACCCCAGAGAGTTCTGTGCATTTTATTTCACTGCCTTGTCCCATCTGCACACCTGGAACCTGCCAGTGGGACATTGTTGGGATAGAAGGGGCTGCCCAGCATCCAGTGCAGAGGAAAGGAGAGACGGGGTGGCAGACTGGAAACCTAATTTCAGTCCAGTAAACCAGAGTGATTGAGTGGGAGTGTGGGGGCTGCCATAAGAGAGTAGGGGTGTATTGGAGCACCCTAGAGACCAGGAGAGGCTTGCTTCTCCCCATCTCTGCAACCTGGGCTGAGGGGGTCTGTGTGTCAAGCCTTGTGCAGTGTGTGTGTGCTGGGGGAGGGGGTGGAGGTTGGGGTACATCTTGGGCTATCAGTGGGGATCCATTAGTCAAGTGTGAGGGATGGTGAGGTGTGGGGCCTAGGGGCCATTTGGAGCTGATGTGAGAGGGTGAAGATGGACAGAGTGGGGCCTTGGTCAGTCAGCCCTCCCTCTCCCTCTCCCCCTGGAGGGGACGGGGTCTGAGCGGCTGTCCCTTCCTGACAGCCGAGCCCACAGGGGGAAGTTGGGAGCGGAAGTTGAGCACGACAGCCTTGTCCTGCATGAATATCTGGACAACAGGACTGAACGGAACAGGACAGTTGTTCCTCTCTGACCACATTTCCAGGAGACCAAGGCAGGGGTTAGGGGGATAAGGCAACAGCGGGGCGGAGAGAGGCGCCTGTAAGACTGAGTGTGTGAAAAAGCAGAACGTGGCGGGAAGTCACAGAATCCAAGACCTTGCATGCAACCATCGCAGACAGTGACATTAAAGATGATGGATCATCAGGTCTTGGGCGGGGGCAGGGGGGGTGATTAGAAATGTAGCCTGGTAGCCCAGGGCAGGAGAGGCATCACTTCACTGAACCCTCCCGGGACCTAAGGTGCGGTTCAGATGGCCCCGCTGCGTGGAAGAGAAGCCTGCAGGTCAGAGGGGTTAAGCAGCCCATCCAGCTGGTCTTGAAGAACCAGCTCAGACCCAGACTGGGCCCACACCACAGCCCAAGCGCCTTCCTGTAGTAACCCGGCTGGGGGCCTGGTTGCGGCAGCAATAACAGCACATCGCCCCCTCTGCTGGGATTTGCTGGCAGCCTGCCCCTATTGCTGGTGGTCACAGGGTCCAGAAGGGCTGCACCTCTGCATGTGGGCTCTGGGGGTGCTCAGCACTTGATACCTCTCTGACCAGATGCGCAGGTAGAGTGGTGGCCCATCTCTGATGGGCACAAAATCGGATGTCAGTGAAGCCAACCTGAAATCACTTGACAGATCCTTCCAATGCAGGAGCCTGGGGGCGGGGGTGGGGGGGTGGGTTGGGAGGGAGGGAGGTGGAAGTACCCATTTAAGGAGCTTTTGTGAGGGACAATGGATAAGCCCTGAATTCACCCTTATCCTGAGGGTCAGCGTGCCCCCAAGGCTGGGAATAGATGGGGCCCAGACTGGAGGGACTGTACCCCCCAGGGCAGCGAGGGAGTCAGTGGCAGAGACAGGCCCCACAGCCCAGAGTGTTCTGAGGCCCAGGGCACCCTCTCCTGGGGATCTGCCCCCTGGACAGGGGACAGTGACCAGGAAGGCCAGGAAGCAGAAGTGAGAACATCCCTGGGACAGCACTGCAGGTGGAGCGGAAACCGGGGGCCGGACTGTCCCAGCAATCTGTTTCCGCCCACGCAGGCCGTGGTAGGGGGGTGGGACTGGCAACCCCTCCAAGGCACTGAATCAGCTCTCACTTCCCTCCTTCACCCCCTATTTTCAGCCCTGGAAAAATGCTGACACTGCAGAAGCAACGGGCCTTCTTCCTGGAGGGCCTGATACAGGCTTCAAGTTCTCTTTTCTCC
This sequence comes from Scalopus aquaticus, assembly GCA_004024925.1. Classification (NCBI taxonomy): domain Eukaryota; kingdom Metazoa; phylum Chordata; class Mammalia; order Eulipotyphla; family Talpidae; genus Scalopus; species Scalopus aquaticus. Next base: position 96,009 of record PVIJ01001538.1, read on the forward strand.
TTCAAGAAAGTATTCCTTAAAAGAGATTGGCTCTCCAGTAAACAGTTGTGTGTGTTGGGGGGGGCATGGTCTGCAGAGGGTAGTTGAGACAGAAAAGGCAATGAGTAACCCTAAGTGAGTACTTGGTGACAGGTGACGTTCTAAAGACTTTCCATATATTTAAACCACCCTAAATCCCAATAATTGGACACAATTGTTGCCCCTGTTTTATCGTGTGGAAACAGCCTCTGAACCACCCCCTGTGCTAGAGTGTGGGAGTGGGCACAGCAGAAGACTGCTGGAACCTTCTAACTCAGTTGGGTGAACACCCTATACTCCTCGGTTTTTCCCCACAATGAAATCTGGGGACTTTGTCCTAACAGTCCCCTCGTTTGTTTCTTCCTTCACCCTCAAGCCCCTGCTTTGAGCTAGGCCCTGGGGTCAGCACTGGGGCCACAGTGCGGCCCTCTTTGTACAGGAGTCAAGGAGTGCACTCCTGGGGAGAAGATGCAATCCCAGCCAGCGACTGTGCAGGAGGGTAGGGGAGCCCCGCTGGGATGATGTGGGGGTGCCAGATCAAGAAGGCTCCCAATCCCCCTTCTCAGGGGGGCCTGCTGCACATGCCTGAGCAAGTTTGGGATGGGGGTCTGAGCAAATGACCAAAAGTGGGGCAACGTTTGTTCAAGATGACGCCCCAGGTCACAGCTGAAGCCAGAACCCCCTCCTGAGAGGCAGAGGTGCCTCACTTCTGACTTACCCTTCCTACTAGCTCGAGGGGCCCCGGTGGTAGAGCCCAGTGGCCCTGAGTTGGTCGTGGAGCCAGGCACGACAGTGACACTGCGGTGCGTGGGCAACGGCAGCGTGGAGTGGGAAGGCCCCATCTCCCCCAGCTGGACCCTGGACCCTGCCTCCCCCAGCAGCACTCTGACCACTACCAATGCCACCTTCCAAAACACGGGGACCTACCGCTGCACGGAGCCTGGAGACCCGCTGGGGGGCAGCGCCGAGATCCACCTCTACGTCAAAGGTGAGGACTCTGAGACCACTGCAAAGAGGCCTGGCCTGGCTGGTCCCACCAGGACGGGGCTCCCCATTTCTGGGTGCCCGCTGTGCACGAGGACCTAGGTCAGGCCTGATCTCAGGTAGTCCTCACAAGAACCCCGCGAGGCAGCCTGTGCGACATGCCCAGCTCCCAGTGGGCTTACGCAGAGGTCACACAGCATTAAGGAGCAGGACTGGACCGGGCTCCGGGACCCCCACTCTGAGCCTCGCTGGTCTTGTCCAGGAGCCACATGGTCTGGTGCAGCTGTGACCCCGTGTCCCCCTCTCCTCCAGACCCTCTTCGGCCCTGGAGGCTGCTGGCACAGGAGGTGACCGTGTGGGAGGGTCAGGACGCGCTGCTGCCCTGCCTGCTCACCGACCCGGCGCTGGCGGGCGACGTCCAACTGATGCGGACACGCAAGCGCCAGGTCATGCGCCAGACCAACTACTCCTTCTCGCCCTGGGACGGCTTCACCATCCACAAGGCCAAGTTCATCGAGGGCCACGACTACCAATGCAGCGTTCGGGTAGACAACACATGGGTGACGTCGCTTGGCATCCGGCTCAAAGTACAGAAAGGTACGTGGGGTCAGAAAGCCAGACCCGGCAGGGGAAGGGGCAGAAAATAGGGCTGGGCTCAGGTCTCGGAGAGAACAGGTTGGCCCCTTCTTTCACTCTTTCTTCCAACTGCATCATGTCCATCTACGGGGCACCTCCCGGGGCAGGGGGTGCGAGGTGTGTCGGGGGAGTCAGACCACCTCCAAGGTGATACCTCGATGGCCAAGGTCACGTCAGAGCAGGAGACTCTGAAGATATTAAATAAGGCAAGGGAGTCGGGTGGGGAAGGGGATTTTACTGGTGTTGAAATGTGGACAATGAGTAGACCCTCAGAGAGCTGCTGCCGTAGAGGAAATAGCACAAAGTCCCAGGGAGCAGGCAAGGTCCCAACGCTGCAGGAACAGGAGGGCCAGAGCTCCCCCACACCCTCAGACGAGGATTTCCCACTCAGCAGCAGCCTGGCACTGGTGTCCGTCACTGGGCACGTGAAGGAAGGGTGGCAGGCACATGGGACCGGGAGCTGGCGGGTGCCTGGGACGGGGAAAGGGCGTGCAGAAGCCGGCTGTGTGAAGCTTCCCGCCTTACCTCTGGGCCCTGCCGGCTGGCGGCCAGAGGTCTGGCTTCTGGAAGGACTGGTGTGAGCAGGCAGAGAAACCAGCACCTGGGCTGAAGGCAGGGTCAGGTCCTCTCACGAGGGCCAGGGTCAGAGTGGCCTGGCTGGCCCAAAGCCCGAGCGTTCAGGGAGTCTTAGACCAACTCCAGCTGTGGGGGTAGAGGAGGCCATGGGGCCTCTCCTCAAACATCGTCTTGCAGAGCCCTGGCTGGCTGGCAGCCAGGAGGCCTGGGCCCCAGTTCTGCCGTGACCCCTTTGGTGGCCTTGGATGAGTCCTCAGTGTGTCTGGACCTTGGGAGACTGGATTAGATCATCTCTTAACAATAGCCACAACCGCGAATATTAATTCAATGCCTACTATGTGGCAGGCTGTGGGAGCTGCGAGGGATACCGTCTTGACAGATTTGCCATTCTACTGAGGGAGAGAGATGGGAGAGTAAATAACATGCCAATTGTGATGAACAAGAAACCAGGCCATAGAAAGCAGGCAGTGGGGGGAGGGGGAATAGGAGGCTCACTCAGCTAAACTGGAATTTTTGAACTGAAGATCTCTTGGTCTCTTGAGCTGAAGGATGAGAATAGTTGCCCATTCAGAGACTGGGAATAAAAGCATTCCAGGAGGGAAGGGAAGGTGCAAAGTTTGTGGGGTGGGAGGAAAAGACCAGTGTGACTGGGCCCGGGGATGTGGGAAGGACCGTGGCTTTCTTCCCAGCGTGATAGCCAGCGCAGCAGAGAGGCATGTCCACGTATGATCTTAAGAGCTCACTCGGCTGCTTGGAGGGGTCTAGATTTTAGAGGGATCAGGGGTATGGGGGTCCAGGGGGACATCCAGGAGGCTGTAGTAGTCCAGAGAAGAGAATGGTAGCGAGACCATGGAGCAGTGGTGATGATGGAAGGAAACAGACTTTCCCAGGCCTATTTAGGAGGCAGAGCTTGCCGGGGGCACTGCTGAGGTGTCAAGTCTGCCTCCATGGCTGGGGATGAGAGACTGGTGGGTGGCCTGTGGCACAGAGCAGGTGACAGCTTGGCCTGGGTGTTCACGGTCCCTTCCTCTGGCCTCAGTCATCCCAGGGCCTCCAACTCTGACACTGAAGCCTGCAGAGCTGATTCGGATTCGAGGAGAGGCTGCCCAGATCGTGTGCTCAGCCAGCGATGTTGATATTAATTTCGAGGTCTTCCTCCAGCAGGGAGACACCAAGGTCAGTCCTGGGGGGGAGAGCAGGTGATATCTGCCCCAGCCCCCAAAATCAGGCCCTGCACCTCCAGCCCATCCCAGTTGGCTTTCTGGGCATGGCCAGGCCCAGAGAGGAGAGTGGACTCATCCAAAACCTGAGCCAACCAGTAGCTGACCCAGAACCAGGACTGCAGCTCATGTACCTTCCTCTTGGGTGGGGGTAGCCGTACCCTGCCCCCTCCCTGTGTCCCAGCTTGCAGACAAGAGCCTGATACCAGCTTACTTCTCACTTAGCAAGGGGTTCCTAGGCCACACTGGAAGTACAGGGATATAAGGGCTGCTTCAGAAAGACTTTGGGGGACATGGAGGGTTCCCAGGAGGAAGAGGCCTTAGGTTATTTCTAAGAACCCCTGCTGTCCCATTGTGCCAGGCACACCCCATGCCACCACATGTAAATCCTCAGGAGCGCTTCACTACCACCCAAGGGCCCCCAGGAGCAGGGCTCAGTTGTGAGTCCCATTTTATAGAGGAAGAAACTGAGGCTCAGGGTTCAATCCTTTGTGCAAGGAAAGGCACATAGTAATTCTTAAGGACTGAGGAAATGAATTCTGATCTTTCTAATCAGTAACAATCCGTGTATATCTTTTCATTCCCTCTGACTACAGCTCACAATCAATCAAAAAACCGACTTTGTTGATAACCGTTACCAAAGAATCCTGACCCTCGACCTCGATCACGTAGACTTCCAAAATGCTGGCAACTACTCCTGCGTGGCCGCCAATGCCCAGGGCATCCGCTCCATCTCCATGGTCTTCCGGGTGGTAGGTGAGCAGCAGGGTGGTGGGGGCTCCTGGGTGAGGAGGGTGCATAACAGGTTGAGAAGGAGGGCGCTGATGGCAGAAAAGGAGACAGTCAAGAACAGCCCCACTCAAATCCTTATCCTGGACCTGGCTGGGGGCCACGTCTCTGGGAGCCTTCCCAGACCCTCTCCCAGAGCCCCTCTCTCCTTGGTGCTCCCACGGTGTGTTGCTGCATTTCCATGCAGCCATTTTGTTCTTGCGGCATCAGTGTCAGTAGCTCCTACTGGATCTCGTTGTCCCTCACTTCTTCCTTCCTGCGTGCCTGGGACACTTACATCACACGGACACATGCACAAACCACGATCACCCAGTGACACTGAAGTGTCCCTCAACTCAGGCGGGGACAATGTGGCCTCTACACTGGGACAGGCAGCGTGGAGGTGGGTTAGCCGGGCTAAAGGATGGGAAAGGACCAGAATAGCATCTCGAGAAGAGTGGACAGCACAGCCACATGCCAGACAGAAAACATTTGACGCAGTGAAGGAAGTTGTTGACATCAGGAATGTGGGGGAGGTAACCATAGGAGAGAGAGATGGGAGCAGAATCCAGATGACAAGGAGGCCTTGGAGCTGGTGGGGACTGGCCTTGTTCCCTGTTAGGGGTCATGGAAAGTTTTAAAGAGGAAGGTGACGGCATCAGACTGCACAGAGGAGGCGTCTGCACGTGGTGTTCAGAGGTCCATATTCCCCAGCCATGTTCCAACCTGGCTCTGCCAATGACGAGCGAGTTGCTTAGCCTCTCTGTGCCTCCATTTCCCCATCTGCAAACTGGGGATAGTAACAGTTACTGCCTCATAGGTTTGTTGTGAGAATTAAGTGAGTGCTAAGTTAAAAGTACTTAGCACAGCACCCCGCACACCATAAACACAGTCTCAGCGTGAGCCCGACGCCATCCAAGAAGGCTGAGCCCGGTCGTGTGGCCTGGGCAGGTCAGGGCCGGAGGACAGGGTGGGTGGTATGGTGGTCCGGGCTGGCGGTGGCCGAGAGTGCTGGACCATGTTGCTAAACCATCTAGGAGGGATGATGACAAGACTTGGCGGCTGCTGGGGTGAGGGGAGAGGGCCCAGCGGCGCGCTTGCTGTCTGGCTACGGGCATCGGTAGGAGGCAGTGGGAATCCAGCAGCGGAGGGGAGTTCTTCAGAGCAGGGGCGGGCTGAGTCGTCAGTCTGGCATGCTCCGTGTGTTCGGTGTCGCAGGAGACAGGGAGCAGGGGGAGAACCCTGAGCATCTCTGCGCACGTGCAGTGATGTGGGTCCCCTGCTGGGCTGGGAGGAGAGGAGCACATAGAACCGTCTCCCAGCTGCGGTGTCTCGCCTGTGTTTACTGGGAGTCACTCGGTAAATGTTTGTGTCCCTTCACACCTCTGGGCTGTTCCAGAGACGCTGTTCCAGAGGCTGAGGACAGCTGCAGATGAAACAATACAAAATCCATTGCCCACATGAAATTGTGCTTGAGTTGAGAAAAGACAAGCAATGAGGAAAATAAAACAAAAAACTCTAAAGGGTTTGTAGTTTAAAATAGGGTGGTCATCAAGGACAGTCTCACCGGAGAGCTGGCCGTTGAGAACTCAATGTCGGGGGAGGAGTTAGCGTGCAGATGCTGGGGAAGGGAGCACGGGGCAGAGACAAGCCCCCGGGGCGGGGGGCTCACTGCATGTAAGGAGCACGTGCCAGTGTGGCTGGGTGGCGGCCGGGGAAGAGCGTACGGCGACATGGAGAGGAGGGTGGCAGATTCCACAGCGCCCTGTGGGCCCATGTGAGGGTGTGGGCTTTTCCTCTTGAGAAAGATGGGGTGTCACTGTAGTGTCAGGGCAAAGGAGTGATGTGATCTGACTTGGAGGAACGAGATTTAACGTGACGTTGGTGTTTTGTGAGGGACTCTGCAGAGAGTCAAGGGGAGAAGCAGGGGAGCAGGCAGGCTACTGTAGCAGTCTGAGCTGGACGTGATGGTTGCTCCATTGGGGTCACAATAATGGAGGTCGTGGGAATGACTGGAGTTTGGACGGGTGAATGGATGCAGGGACAGATGGATGGTAAGGAGAGAGAGAAGACGAGGGCTTCTGTGCCCTGAAAGCTCTCAGATTGGTTGGGGAGACCTGGATGCAGGAAGTAGTGTAGGTGTGGGTGTCACGAATATGTGGTCCAGGAGGGCATCAGGCGCAGGGAGAGTTCTTGGGGGCTGGAGCCTTCTTGGAGGGGCTGTGCCTTTAATGAGGATGAGATGGCCCTAAATAGAAGATGGTGTTCTGTTGGAAGAAATGGCTGGAGCACAGCCTCCAAGGTTGAAATGACTGTAACATATTCAAGCAACTTTAGGAGACCCACAGGGAGTTTTTGAGCAGACATCTCATAGGGAAGAAGCATGAATTTTAGGGTTCATAGAGTTGAGTGAGGAGAGGAACCCTTAGAGATCATCCAGTCCAGGACTTTTTGTAAATCTTTGGGGGACCTTAAGAAGGCCTTTTAGGGGCTTTCACAAGAGGCATGGAGAAGCTGAATGAATGGGGGTTCTCACCACAACTGCCTTGCCTAAGAGTCAACCAGAGCAGCTTGATTTTCATTCATGCGAGATTTAACCAAAAGGAACTGGCCAAGATTCTTTTCAGATACAGTAACAAACACCAACTCAAACTGCACTAATCAAAAGAGGGTTTTTATTGACCTTATACCTGAAAAGTCCTGAAAAGTGAGTTTCAGGTGCGGTTGGATCTAGGAATTCAGATAATGTGGACAAGAATCTGTTGCTTCCCAACTCTTAGCTCTACATTATTTTGTGGGTCTTGCCCTCAGGCAGGCTTTCCCCTGGTGGGAACCCAAGAAGCACCAGGTTTGGCAACCCCAGTAAAATGAGAGCATCTCTTCTCCTAGAGTTCCATCAAAAACCACGGACTCATGGACTCACACGCCTCCCCAAGCCAGTCACTGATCCAAAGGGGACAGGCACCCCCACTAGCTGGCCTGGGCATCATGGCCACTTTAAGGTTGCTGTGGTAGCCACGTTAACAAAAGTATTACCAGAGGGAAGATGGGGCATGTGAACAAAACAAAGATTATGATTTTTCACCACTAACATTTTTTTTCAAAAAGTCCTAACATCACAGATATATTTGATGTCTTCATGACACAAATAAAGAGGTAGAGGCATCAAAGAGCATAGAAATTTGCTCAGGTTCTCCCAGGGATTCAGTGAAGAGTAGCGTTTGGAGCCCTGGGATTGGGGCTGGGGGAGGAGAGATGTCGGAGAGCACGGTGGGGAGGGTGCTCACTGCAACAACGGGGTTGATGAGTGGATGACCAGTTGGACAAACAAACTGGGACATCTTCCCACTAATGCCAGGTCCCTGTGTGCTCTGCTTTCCAGAGAGTGCCCTCTTGAACTTGACCTCTGAGCAGAACCTCCTCCAGGAGGTAACTGTGGGTGAGAAGCTCAACCTCGTAGTCCAGGTGGAGGCTTACCCAGCCCTGCAAGCTTTTAACTGGACCTACCTAGGACCCTTCTCTGACTACCGGCCTACACTCAGTTTTGCTACCATGCAGGACACGTACAGGTACCAGCCATCAGCTCCAATCTGCGTGGCCCTGTAACCAGGTGGGGAATGCTTGAGTCCTTGTGATGGGTGCCTCCTAACTGTAACCGAATCATGCAAAAAGGTTAAAGTCTTCCCACTTGAGAGGTGGTTGGTAGTCACCTCCGAATGGGCAGGTGTGGAAGGGTGCTGCAGACCAGAAGGCTGGCTGCACGAGAGGCTCTGTGAGTTCCACAGGCTTAGTCCCGAGTGGCTGCAACATGTCCAGGTGAGACCGGGTCATTTGCTATCATTTATTTCTTAAAAATGTATTTATTACCTAAACAATATATGCTCATTATGCACACACTATGAAATGGAGCTTACTAAAGGAGTGAAACAACAATGACCTGGAATCAGCTGAGGCTAAGTGTGGTTGTTCTCACTTGCTTTCCAGCCCTTTTCCATCCCCAAAGGTCCATTCCATGAGCACCAAGAGTCAGGCTCGGTGTCAGGCCCTCTGAACACATACCCTTTAATCCTCAGGCTGAGTCTGCGAAGGCATTACTGTCACCACCACCGAAAAGGAAGGGGAGCCTCCGAGAGGTTAGATTCCTGCCTAAGGTCACACAGCTAAGAAATGGCAGCACCAGGACTTGAACCCTAGTGTCTGGTAGCCCCATGGCCACACCCGCCTCTCATCCCGCTCACAGTCCCTACGGGCAGGTGGGCAGCAGACCTGGGCCTGGCATTTTCAGCAGGGTCCAGTGAGCATGTAAAATCAGGTGCTCCCAGTGCCCCCATTTTACAGACCTTTCCTCTACTGAACCTCAGAACGAAGCTACTTTACAGAGAAGAGAACCATCAAAGGAGGGGGTTTCTCAGTGGCCCCGGCCTGTACCTGGCCCAGTGTTGGTCTGTGTGCTTGGATGCTTTGCCAAAAATAAAGCACAGGCCTTCAGGACTGTTGTCTGAGCCCTGCTGTCCTGGGGGTGTCGATCAGGACTGGGGAGCACCCTGATGGCCTGCTCCTCTCATGCAGGTACACTTCCACCCTCTCCCTGCCTCGCCTGAAGCCCTCTGAGGCCGGCCGTTACTCCTTCCTGGCCAGAAACACCGAAGGCTGGAAGGATCTCACCTTTGAGCTCACCCTTCGATGTGAGTGAAGTGGGGATATGGGGTCTCCGGGCTACTGGGAAGAGTTGGGGGCGCGGGTGGAAAGCAGGCTCAGTGCAGGGCTGCTCAGGTCAGGTAACTTGGGGGCGGGGGGGCTCTGGGGCTGACCCCTCCCTCCTTCACTCCTTTCTTTCTCAGACCCCCCGGAGGTCAGAGTCACATGGACCCTCATCAATGGTTCCGTGGCCCTACTTTGTGATGCCTCTGGGTACCCCACTCCCAACATCACCTGGCTGCAGTGCCAGGGCCGCACTGATGGGTAAGTGGGTTTGCTCGCCTTCCTCATCAGGCCTGCGGGCTGGGAAAGAGCACCCCAAACTCCATGCTCTGTTCTTCCAGGTGTGATGAGGCCCAAGGAGTGGTCCTGGAGAGCTCGCACCTTGAGGTCCTGAGCCAGGAGCCCTTCCACAAGGGCACCATCCAGAGCCTGCTGGCCCCTGGGGCCTTGGAGCACAATAAGACTTACGCGTGCAGGGCCCACAACAGTGTGGGGAACCGCTCCGAGACCTTACAGCGCATCGTCACAAGTGAGCGCCCTCCACGACACAAAGGGTGGGGGGACCAGAAACAGCGCCACCTCAGGGAGCCAGAGTTCACCCCTAAGCAGACCCCACCACTCCAGGTCCCTCCCAACCCAAAGTCTCTTGAAGCAGAGGCCCAGGGGGTTTAGAACCGTGGACTGGAAGTCTGGGGAAGCAGGCACGAGGGGCAGAGAGAGCAACCCAAAGCGAGCAGCCTAGGCTGGTCCCTCTCCTCCCTCACAAGCACGCCTGTGCCCGCTCAGGCAGGGCAGCGGTGCCTCCGCGGCTTGGTTGTGTGGAGGGGATGGCAGTGACAAGTAAGTGAGCCCAGCCTGCACGCTTTCTCCACCCCTCCCAGACAAGGCCATCAAGACCATCCGAAAGACCACCCCGGGGCTGATGTCGCACCAGGCAGTCTGAGAAGATGCCCTTCTCTGCTGCACAAGGGTGCCGTGTGGTCGGCATTCTGATTCCCAGGCCTGTGGCTCCAGAGACCACTGAGCCTCAGGCTTCCCCTAACACTGGGCCTTGGTGTCCACTGTGGGCCAGGCCTGGCCAGACTTTCCAAAAGAGGACACAGCAGGTGCCTCAATCTGACTCGGAGGTGGCCCTCAGGTAGCCCAGCTGCTACTTTGGCCCGGCCAGCCCAGTGCTGAGCTGCCTGAGGCCACTCTGACCTGGTGGCCAGTGGCCCTCTAGTAAATCACAGCCGGCATTTTCTTGAACACTGACCCTGGGCTGCATTGTCTCAGTGAACTCACCCAGGCCAGGGCAGCCAGTGCTGTTGTCCTTCCCACGGACGGGATCAGGATGGCCCTGAGGCTGAGGGAGAAGTCAGCTTCCGTGTGGCACAACTCCTAAGGGGCAAAGGTGATACTTGGCCTCAGACTGATGCCATTAACCTGGGCAAAGGGAGTAGAAATTATGTTCTTCAAGCTCAAGAGAACTAAGGTTGCTGGTCTGGGAAGAGGAGACCCGGGGCCTGTGAGCCTCTCAGAAAGGCTGACCACCTAGTGAACCCCCATCACTGGGCTGAGGGCTGAAACCCTGGCAGCCACTGGGTCAGGCTGCTGCAGGGGGCTCCTCGCACTGGCAGGGGTACAACTGTGTGACTCCAGGAGTTTCCCCAGCCTCAGGAAACTGGCTCCAAGCAGGGTTTGGGGCACAGTGGACTGTCCTCCCTGCCCCCAGCTGAGGGAGTGTCTGCGGGAAGGCTCTTGAGGCTCTGGGGGCTTCCCAGTGAGAGGACACTTGGTTGGTCAGCAAGCATTTATTGAGCACCCACTGTGTTCCAGGTAGCCCAGTGGGGAAGGAGGCCCCTCTGCCGCTCACTCCTCTGCCCCACCCCTTTCAGGCTGGAACATGCAGCCCCCTGAGGAGACCCTCTTCACACCAGTGCTGGTTGCCTGCATGTCCGTCATGGCTGTGCTGTTGTTACTGCTGCTGCTGCTCTTGTACAAGTACAAGCAGGTGAGCCAGGCAGGGGTGGGAGAGCAGTGGGCACCCAGGACCAGACCCCAGGACAGCGCCACCCTCCACGTGGGTCCACCCTCTAGTTCCCAAGACCCGCTCATCCTGTCAGCCACTGTCCAGCCAACAGTGCGTTGCTTCAGACCAGTGCAGGCTGGGAGTGCGTGAGCCAGGATAGCTCGAGGCTCTGCCCTCGTTGGGTTCGTGCTCTAGTGCAGGAAATGGCCACGGATCCACAAGCACAGAGCAAAGGGAATCAGGACAGTGAGAACATGGAGCCTGGCACGGCACGGGTGAGAACATCACCCCCAGGTGGCCACGGTCAAGGGAGGAGGGAGGCCTGGCCGCGGTCCCCCATTTGATTATCTAAATCATTAGTCAAAGTTGCCTCTTGCACATTGCTGCGGAGCATACCCTGGGAGTGCCTGCTGAGGGACAGTGGCTCCAGGAGCTTGATGGAGCATCCAGGAGCTGCCTCACCCGCTCAGGGGAGGCCCTCGACACCACAGCCTGGAGATGGCATCAGTAATTCCGTTTTACAGAGTGGCAAGTTGAGGTTCCGAGGGGCTGAGACAGTGGTCTGTCCACAGCTGGTCAATGGCAAACTGGTGTTTTGAAAGCTGAGCCTCTGTCCATTGTGAAAAATGCTCCGTCATCTCCTTCACCTCACAGAGCAGAGGCAGGGGCTGCGGCATCAGCATTTTACAGTAAGGAAACTGAGGCACACCTGATTGAAGAATGTGCCCAAGGACCCAGACACCTCCCTGACCAGAGCCCAAGGCCCCCCCTGGCCCAGCTGCCTCCCTACACAAAACAGTGTGTCTGCTGTGGTCTGGGCTGGGGGCTGGGGAGCATAGAGGTGGCTGGCAGGAAAGGAGATCTGAGGAAGTGGCTTGGCATTGTGGGACTTGGAGGAAGGGGGTGCAGCAGGGGAGATGTGACTCAGGAAAGGTCTTGTGCCCAGAGTTCCATGGCCAGAGCACTGGTAGAGGTCGTCTAAGTTCTTACAGCAGGCCCCCAGTTCTTACAGCAGGCCCTCAGGGTTGTCAGAGGAGGAGAACTGCCAAGAGGGCCTCATGACACAAGAGGAGAAACCAAGGACAGTGAATCAGCCAAGTTCATGTGGCAAAACTGAGTCAGAGCTGGGCCCTGCTTTCCTGGGCCTGCACTCAGATCTGCCTTCACATGCTGGGAACTGGTATGAGCAGGAGAGTCGGGGTCCTCTGGGGTTCTCCCATACCCCATCTGCCTAATATACTCCAAGTCTTCTTCTCACACTGAAACCCCAGAGCAGGTGTGGAGAAGAAAAGGCAGCAAAGGGGTCCAGCTAGGTGGATTCTTCACCCTAACTCACATCACTCTTGTTCAAATGCACTGAAGGCCTTGAGTCTGTGGGATGGGGTCCAACCCCTCAGACCCCTAGTCTGTCCCCCACCAGCCTCTTTCAGACAACAGCACGGTCATGTGTCACTTAACAGCAGGGCTAGGTGCTGAGAAATGTTCTCAAGCAACCTTGTCGTTGTGGGAGCATGGAGTGTAATGCACACCTCGAGATCGTCGGCCTACTGTGTGCCTAGGCTGTGTGGTGTAGTCTCTTGGGACCACTATCACATATGTGGTCTGGCACTGACCAAACATCATTAAGTGACACACAACTACTTCCAGAACCCACCTTGGCCTCCCCCACCGCCCCTTTGCATGCATTGCTCTTCCTTGGAGCAGATGGGGTGTGGGGGACCCCAGCTTTCCTGCTCATGCCAGGTACTAGCATGTGGAGGCAGATCTGAGTGCAGCCCCAAGAAAGCAGGGCCCTGGTCAAGACTTGAGGGCCCTGGGCCCAGCCCTGAGTCAGTTTTGCCATGTGAACATGACTGATTCACTGTCCTCAGTTCCCCTCCTGTGCCATCAGGCCCTTTTAGCAGTTCTCCTCTTCTGATGTCTCCGAGAGCCTGGTTTAGGAGCTGGGGCTTGGATGGTTCTGGGTCTGAACTCTGCCCGTTCTGGTGCTCTGGCCAAGCTGGGGTCTCTGCTTCAGTGTCTCCATCTGTGAGGTGGGGTTAATACTGGCAGCCACCCACAGGCTGTCGTGAGGATTTAACAACGTGAAGCTTACAGAGGACTCGCTTGGCGGGTGAGAATGGGAGCTGCGCACCCTCCTCCCAGGAGGAAGTGGGCTGGGGATTAGCTTACACACCCTTGGACTGGAGGAGTCTGAGGTTGGGCATCTCCTTGACTACACACCAGCGTGGTTGTTGGGCCCTGCTCACCCACCTCTGGGACGGGCCCTCACTCACGCTTGTGACCACTTGTTCCTTCTCTGAGCAGTTCTGACTGTTACAAGTTCTTCCTTATAGGGAGCTGAAGCTGCCTCCTGTGGCCAGTGGCATGGCCTCCTCAGCCCAGGGAAGCGCTGCACACATCCCAGAGAAACACCAGTTCCCCTCTAGCCCTTCCCGGGTTAGGGACGCTGTACCCTCTCTCTGAGGGACCATTACTTGGAATGTGTACCGACGTTCATCTCAGTTCCCATCCGGGAAATTCAGCTGCCCCCTGAACCCAACCAAAGCGAAGAGAAGGAGGGCATCCCATTAGACCAGACCTCAAGGGGTCAAGATGGCCACGCCCCTCCCTCAGGGCCTCCAGCCCAGTTCTCCTGTTTCCCAGTGGGGTTCTGAACCTTGCCCCTTCACTGGAGACTCAAGCTGGCAGTCCTCCCTGCCGAAAGCTGAGGTGAAAGGTGGCTCTGTCTGGGGGAAGGGTTGTTTCTGCCTCAGGGCTGAGTCACCGCCCCCAAGAGACCACAGGGGAAGAAGGGGAAGAGAAAAGGGTCAAGTCAGCAGGCTGGAAGGAGGAGGCATTTGGAGGATGGGATGCGGCAGCGAGGAGGGAAGGCCTGGAGAGGTGCTGGGAGCCTGGATTCTGGGGCTCAGAACTGAATTCTGGCCTCTGAGAGCACAATGGGGATGGACGGGAGAATCCCCAGGGAGCTTGACATGTCTATCTTCCAAGTCTAGAGCATTCTCTGCCCTCCATGTGCCCACTCCCCACCCAGCCCAGCCCCTGAACCAGCAGGTCTGGATGGGGCTGTCCAGGGACTTCGCTGGGAAGTCAGGGTGGGCTGGGGCCTGGGCTTATGACAGAGAGCAGACGAGCTGACGCACACACAGCGGGTGCCCAGCGCCCTGCTCACAGGCAGTGCTCGGGAAGGACAGGACGTGCGACAGAGCTCTTAGGCAATCTGGCCAAGGGGCCGTGCTGACTTCCCTGCAGTTTTCCCTCACTGGAGAGGACTGTCCAGGTACAAGGCCCTGGGAACCACACTCTAGCCCTTTCCAGGGATGGCAGAGGCCACTAAGCCTGGTGGTACGGAGCAGAGCTGGCCACAGCCTTCCGGGAAGGGGGGGGGGGCGCCCTGAGGCAGCATGAGGCCGTGTCCTCCTCCAGGTGTAGACTCTGGGACCCAGGAATCTGAGATTCCATCAGATGCCCTCTTCCTCCTTTCATGGCCCTCCCTTCCCCCAATCTCCCCAGGGGTGGACTGGGGAGGGGGCTGACTCAGGCCCAAATGTGGGGCCAGCGGAAGGAGAAGTGGCAAGGAGCAAAAACAGCCTTGGCCACAGAAGCTCCTGGAGATGGAAGTGGCCAGGGGAGGCCAGAATCCCCTCCTGGTTCTGTCTGTCTTTGGGGTTGGGGACAGTTCCCTGCGCAGGACTTGAATCCACAGAGACTCGGGGCGTTCCTTCTTCTGTCCCTCTGGACTCCCCTCCCAAGTTATAATATCAAAGTCCTTTATTACTTGTGTCCTCTCCTGAATCAGAAATGGGAGTCCTTCCTCTAACTGCAGGCTTTTCTCCCAAACGCCCACCTGGAAGTTCTTCCTGATGGCCTTCTGGAGTCTTTTCTCTTAATTGGGTGAGACTTGTAGGCATAGGCCACCTTCTCCCCCAACACCCACTCACACACCCTTTAGCTCCCGAAGCCGCGTGCGCCACGAAGGAGCCCAGAGCCGAGTACAGCCCAGCTGGTCCCATCCCAAGGCCTGAGCGGAAAGAGCGGGACTGCTGAGCCAAGGCCTTGGTGTCCACCCCACCCCACCAGCTTCCACTTTCCACCTAAACTCCGTCCTCCATCAGCACTTCTCAGCGTCGCCCCTGGCAGGACGCCCCCGTGCAGCTGCCACCCGGCCAGGAAAGAGGCAGCTGTTCCCTTCCCCAGACCTCACTCAGCCCTGCTGACGGCTTGGAAACAGCACGCACAGCTTGCCCACCTCAGGTCCTCGGCCCCTCGCTGTGTCTTGCTCCTGCCTCAAGTCCTCCCTCAGGGCTTCTCTGCACTTAGACAGGACTCGCCTTCGCCCGGCCCCCAAGACCTTCCGTCTAGAAACCTCCCGGAGGCTCTCCGCCTTCTCCTGTTGCCGGGCCCTTCCCATCTCCAGGCGCCTGGCCCTCTTCACCGGCCTGCCGAGCGCCTCCTCTGATGGGCACTCGGCTGGCCCCTTCCCACCTCCTGGGGGCCCTCCCTGCCATATCTTAAACTGCACCCTCACTGTCTGGCCACTCAGTCATGTGTCACTTAACAGGGAGACATTCTGACACACAGTGGGCAATTTCGTTGCTGTGTAAACATTGTAGCACGAATGACATAAAGCTTGATGGTCTGCCTGGGACACCACGGGCTGTCCACAGGGACCACCAATGACACGCAGGCTCCCTCGCCCCTGGTGGTGGTATGCGGGGCGCGCCTGCATCGGCTTTGTTTTCTTCACAGCACCATCTGAAGAGTTCCGGGCTGAGACACTTGAGTTTGTGTGTATCTTGTTCCATAATGGTTGCATGGGAGGATGGGGGATGGGTGGAAGAATCTCAAGTTCCACCCTCCCTCTGGGCTCAGAAATTACTAGTTTCTGAGAGCTGTCAAGGTCCTCAGAGACCATGCAGTCCAATTTTTCAAATGACACCTAGGGAAACTGAGGCTTGAGGCAGGGAAGGTCTGACATGAGGCAGAGTCACAAAAGGCCTGGGCATGAGATGACACGGTGCCCCCACCACCTACGGGGCCACCCTGCCTCCTCCGGCCCGGCCCGGGGGCTGGCCACTCTCCCTTCCCTGGGGCAGTGGCTGCCACCCAAGTTCTGCCTGCCTGCCTCACGCTTTGTCCTGCTCCCTCCACAGAAGCCCAAGTACCAAGTGCGCTGGAAGATCATCGAGAGCTACGAGGGCAACAGTTACACCTTCATTGATCCTACCCAGCTGCCCTACAATGAGAAGTGGGAGTTCCCCCGAAACAATCTGCAGTTCGGTGAGAGGGGGTCTCCACACCAACATAATACCTCCCCCAGCACTGGGCCAGCATGGACTCAGGGAGCCTGGGGGCCCTAGAGAGAGCGCCCTCTGGTGCCCAGGGACCTGAGGAGGCTGTGTGTGTGGCAGGTAAGACCCTCGGTGCCGGCGCCTTTGGGAAGGTGGTAGAAGCCACAGCCTTCGGCCTGGGCAAGGAAGATGCTGTCCTGAAGGTGGCTGTGAAGATGCTGAAGTGTGAGTGAGGGGGGATCTTGGGCATTAGGGGTGAGCAGGGGGAGAAGGTGGGCCCTAGAGAGGGACTGCCCTGTCATCATGAGGGTCATCACCCGTGCTGCTGGCTGTCAGAGCCCAGGGGACAGAGTCCGGGGTTGAGGCAAGGACTCAGGTGAGCTCTATCCAGCTTCCCTCTGACTCCTGGTTATGGAGGGGCTTCTGACTGAGCCCCAAAGAGGTCACCCAGAGCTGTGACCTGGCCCCTGCATGACTTCCTGCCACCCTGAGACCAGCTGGTGACAGGTCATCTCTCTCTCCTTTCTCTGCCCCCAACTGTCCTCTGTTCATATTTCTCCTTCTCTTGGCTTCTGATCACTTTGGGGTTCTGGGTACCCTCGGCTTGCTCCCCTGGTTGTCTCCTATCTGTCTGGCTCTCCATTCTGTGGCACCTGTGACCCCAACTCTCAGCCACGGCCCATGCTGATGAGAAGGAGGCCCTTATGTCGGAATTGAAGATCATGAGCCACCTGGGCCAGCATGAGAACATAGTCAACCTTCTGGGAGCCTGCACGCATGGAGGTGAGGGCCCGGCGGCCATGGGGCTGTGGGTTTGGGGCCTCTTGGCTCTCTGTGGGTCCCTGGACCATCTCCACTCCATTCCGCCTTCCACTTCTTCCGAGTGTCAGTAGGACCCCATGGCAGCATCCCTTATTCGCAGGCCACTTGCCTGGCTTGGCTGGAAGCCATTTAGGATGCTGCAGACAGCAATGTGAGCCCTGACATTGCTGGTTCTTGGACATTCGAGTCCCCCGGGGAGGGAGGCAGTGCACAGCCCCGAGCTCTGCTCCAGGGAGTCAGATTCTGTGGGTCTGGAGTGAAGATCCTAAATCTACTTTTAAGAAACACTCACCCCAGAGTCCAAGGATGTGCCCTAGGGCCAGATGGGACTCCCAATTGGCCCCTCCTCTTCTGTTGCAGCCTTGACCTGTCTGGAGCTGCCACCAGCTCCCTGTGAGGAAATAATTATTCAGCTTTAATGCTTTTGCTTTAGACATGGGGTTACCTAGGCACAGAGCAGAGAAGGCTGTTCACGGTCGGGGTTAGAACTCAGGGCCCCTGAGACTCAGTCATCGGCACAGCCCATGTTTCTGCTGACATTCAGTGTGGTTTATGGGGAGCACTCACCCCACTCTCTTGCTGCCATAGGACCTGTCCTGGTCATCACTGAGTACTGTTGCTATGGCGACCTGCTCAACTTCCTACGCAAGAAAGCAGAGGCCATGCTGGGCCCCAGCCTGAGTCTGGGCGCGGACTCCGAGGTGGGCGCGGGCTATAAGAACATCCACCTGGAGAAGAAATATGTCCGCAGGTAGGTCCCTGCAAAGGAAGGAGGCCAGGCCTGCCTGGGGCGTCAGGCCTCCAGGTCCAACTCCCAAGGCCAGGTCAGGGCGGGGTGGCCGGGGCTGTTCCTTCTCATCTCATTCCCCCCCGAGCCACGGAGAGAGGCCATCCCAGCTCATGGGAGCAACTCAGATTTTGTATACTTATTCCCAGCATCCAACTGGTATTTGAGCGCCCACTATGTTCTGAGAGTATCAAGGGCAAAGGTGGGCAGCTAACAGTCTGGTAGAGGCAGGCGTTAATGAAGCCATCACTTCAACGCATATAAACGATCAACCAAGATCCTCACGGTCCCGGCCAGGGGTGGCCGGGTCTTCGGGGGTTTGCTGTTTCTCCCACACATGCTGCTGGGCGGTGTGGGTCACCTACTGCACTTAGGGGTAGTCAGCGTCACCACGGACAAGTGGGGAGTTGTCTGTTGTCTGGAGAGGGTGGCAATATGACCCGACGGGCCAGGCCCATGGTCCACTTGGGCCTGTTTCACCAGTGAGGCATCAGAGGCTGAACTTCTCAGGGTTCTTCCTGCCATTCTGTAATGCTGTGATTCCTGGAAGCCGCACACAGGCAGATGGACAGAGCCCTGTGGGGAACCAGGGAGAGGAAGTGGCAAGTTTCATGTCACAATGAGTCAGGGCTAGAGGCACTGCTGGGCTCTCGACTCCTAGTCTGGTGCTTACCTAAGCTACACTGCCCCCCTAGAGGTCTGTCTCAGGAGTTGGGAGTCCCCAGAACCAGGCTTTGGGGCCTGGGACAGGTCCAGGCAAAGAAGGACATATCTGGGGTGCGTGTCCTAGCCACTGTCCACTGCCAAGCCCAGGGAAGCAAAAGGGGAAGGAGGCCATTTCACTCTATCCAGTGTCCTCAGCTATGGGGACTGGCAGGATCTGCTTCCTCTTCTGACTCCCTGAACCCTCCCAGTGGGCTCATACTGGGCTTCCGCAGGCTGCAACCATGGGCCAAATTAATAAAAATGAGAACCAAAATACTAGCTTCCATTTTTCAAATCTGCAAGTGGGTGAAGGATTCATAGATGAAATGATTTCAAACAGCATGGAAGCCAGCCTGCCAGTGGGGTCCTGGGCTGCATTAATGAAAGTGTAGTTTCTAAAATAAGGGGAGGGATGGTTTTGCCATGATCAGGCCACAGATAAAACACTAGGTTCTCTTTTGGAGAACACTAGAGCACAGACACTGTCCAGATTCTCACCTCTCTGGCGGGGGGCAGGGGGGTAAGAGGCACAGAAATCTTACCGGGTCTGAGTATTGGAAGAGGTGGTGGCCACGCATGCTAGAGCAGTGCTCCTCAAATTCACCTGCTCCCGAAGCTGCTCCACCCTGAACCGCAGAATCAGAACCTACACTTTAATGAGATTCCCCAAGTGATTCCATGAGCACAAACTACAGTTTAAGAAGAACTGTCCAGACCAGTGGGTCTCAGCTGGGGTTGCACAGGGAGTCGCCTGGAAAGATTTAAAATTGCGAACAACAAGGCTTTCTGCCTAGTTTCTGCCACCCCATGGGCATGAGGACTGGAAGCTCCCCGGGGAATCTTAATGTGAAGCCAGGGGCGAGAGCCACTGTCCGGATGAGGGTTCAGGAGCCCAGCAATATGCTCTGTCCCTGCAGGACTGTTCTGGAGCAGAGGGAGGGACTTCTCTGTGGCCCTTGAGGAGGGCTGGGAGGAAAATGCTAGGGCAGCTCAGCGTTAGAAAGTGAAGAGCTTTCACATTTGGTTCCCCTATATTCCTGCTACGAGTGAGACCATTCGGTATTTTTCTTTTTCCTTTTGGCTTATTTCGCTGAGCATGATCCCTTCTAGTTCCATCCATGTTGTTGCAAATTGCATGTGTTTATCTTTTTTGAATGCTGAATAGTATTCCATTGTGTATATGGAGGATTGGGGCTCAGAGGGGGGAGAGGGGAGCACAGGGGACTGTGCTGACGGTTCACGGGTGAACAGGTGCTGGGAAACCTACGGGGAATATACAGTAGTGTAAAAGACACAAATAAAAAAAAAAGTGAAGAGCTTTCAGTGGGCAGCCCAGCCCCGAGGCAGGACAGGTGTGCGCTCTCTCCCCCAGGACCAGTAGACAGGACTCGGCAGGGGCTTCCTCATCAGAAAGGATGTTCGGTGTCCCCTCCCTCCCCTGCCGAGTGACGGGGAGAGGCTGCGGGTGGGTGAAGGCCAGGCCTGAGCTAGGCAGCCTGGGCCTGGGGACTGATGTCTGGCCTGCTCTCCCATGTAGGGACAGCGGCTTCTCCAGTCAGGGTTTGGACACCTACGTGGAGATGAGGCCTGTCTCCACTTCTTCTTCAAACGACTCCTTCTCTGAGCAAGGTGAGGCGGTACCCATGGGGAAGGGGCTGCAAGGACTGGGCAGGGGTGCAGGAGCGCCTTGGGCCACCCTGACGTCTCGCCCCTGCAGACCTGGACCAGGAGGAGGGGCGGCCGCTGGGGCTGCAGGACCTGCTGCACTTCTCGAGCCAGGTGGCCCAGGGCATGGCCTTCCTCGCTTCCAAGAACGTGAGTCGCCGGCCCTAGTGAGCTGTCGCCCAGCGCGGGGAAGGTGGGGAAGGGAAAGGAGGTGCAGGGCTGTCCTACAGCAAGTCGGCAAGGCCCCCAGGGTGTTGGGAATGAGTGGAGAGGCTGTGCCCAGCGCCTGGTGTGCCAGGCTGCTATTTCCAAGAACCGGTCCTTTCCCTTCACCTTTACGTCACAGTGAGTAAAAGAACAGCTGTGCCCTTCAGGTAGCGCACGGCGGGGGATGAGGAACACCCGCAGTCACCCTGACGGTATGAACTGATGTAATGTGACAAGCAGCCCAGGAGGCTGCCAGTGCCCCAAGTGGGAGCTGCGAGCACCCCTCAGAGCACTGAGTCCAGGGAGAGTGCTGGCTGTTACCGGGGCCTGGGTCTGGCTACTCATCACTCCAGAGACAAGCAGGAGGAAATAGGGTTTAATGAGGAGTCGGCAACCCGAGGGGGTGACGGGCTGTTCTCCCCAAGGTCCCCTCAGGTTGCCCTTGTTTCCTCCCTCCAACTCTTAGCTTGAGGGCTGGCTTTGAGTAAGACCAAGGACCCAGAACTATCTCTGCCACTCGCTGTGTCCTTGAGCAACTATGTAGTTCCCCAGGCCTTGGTTGCCACACCTATAAAGATGGACACAATCACTGGGTTGCCTGAGGGCAAAACAGGACACCAGTCTGTACAATGCCAAGGGAAGCGCCTGGCGCAGGGCCAGAAAGTGGCCGCTATTACATCATCCCTTGGGGGCCTGACTGCACTGGCTCCAGGGCTCTGGCTGCTCTGCCAGAGGCCTGGGCACAGGTCAGGGGCCTGGGATTGAGTGTGCGGTGCTTCCCCCAGTGCATCCACCGAGATGTGGCAGCCCGCAATGTGCTGCTGACCAGCGGGCACGTGGCCAAGATTGGGGACTTCGGACTGGCTCGGGACATCATGAATGACTCCAACTACATCGTCAAGGGCAATGTGAGTGCTGGGAAGGGTGGGCCTCGTGGGGCTGGAGCAGAGAGCGGGGCCTGAGGTGACTGGGGACTGCCCTGCAGGCCCGCCTGCCCGTGAAGTGGATGGCCCCGGAGAGCATCTTTGATTGCGTGTACACAGTGCAGAGCGATGTCT
Source organism: Scalopus aquaticus (assembly GCA_004024925.1). Lineage (NCBI taxonomy): Eukaryota > Metazoa > Chordata > Mammalia > Eulipotyphla > Talpidae > Scalopus > Scalopus aquaticus. The sequence goes on from PVIJ01001538.1 coordinate 117,458, forward strand.
GGTCCTACGGCATCCTCCTGTGGGAGATCTTCTCGCTCGGTGAGCCCGGGGCCCCCACGGCTGTGACTCCTCGAGTTTGGTCAATGTCAGTGCCCAAGACAGTGGCAGTGGGAGCAAAGGGACAGTAATGGACAGGCCCTTCTTTAGGGCTGTTCCCTCCCAAATGTGCGCTTGCTGCTACTTCTCTGACACCTGCCCTGCCTAAGACACAGCTCCCGTTTCTGGGGTGCTAGCCACAGGGACTTGGGCTAAGCCTCTCAACTGTGACTATCTTTGCCCCTTGTCACTGAAGCCTCTGCCCTTTGCAGCACTCGCCCTAAGGAGCCCTTGCCATTTCATCACAGCCTCAATGAGGGGTGTCTGTGAGGGAAGGCGCACTGAGTGTGGTCTTGGCTTTGCAGGGCTAAACCCCTACCCTGGCATCCAGGTGAACAGCAAGTTCTATAAACTGGTGAAAGATGGATACCAAATGGCCCAGCCCATGTTTGCCCCAAAGAACATGTAAGTGGACTTCCGAAAGGAGCACCCCCAAGCTTGGGTTGAACGGGAGAGGCCAGTGGCCCTAGTCTCTCCAAGTCCGGCACCACGCCTCATCCCCCCACAGGCACTCGCCGTCAGTCTCTGCTGGACTTCAGCGCTCCCACTAGCCTCCTGGGAGGCCCGGGTCTGGCGGACGGGGTTCCTCAGAGAAGACAGTGCTTACCTGGGGCTGGCCCAAACGCGGATAGATTTTAACTCAGGCTGTTATTACGGTGACCCCAACACAGCCTCCTCTCATTTCTCCTGTCCTGGCATCTGTGGTGTTGACTTTCCACTTGGGGTCACTGGCCCACCATGAGCTTCTTTGCTGGCACCCCGCCCTCACCACAGCTAGCCAGCCTACCACAAATTCACCCCCCACCTCTCTGCATGGCCACTCCTGACACTGCTGCTGCCCTTGCCTGGCAGGCACCGACAGGCTAGCCCGTTCCTCTGCCTCTGCAGCCCATCTGCTGCTCTGGTTTTTGGCCCCAGCCACCCAGCCACTCGGCCACTCAGGGCTGGGCAGCAAGCAGTGCCCTCCTCAGTTCTGCAAGCTTGGGTAGAACAGCATCCCTGAGCTGCTTCTCCAGACTCAGTTGTCCAAATGGGCATGATGGTGATACTCTCCAAGGACAGTGGGAGGAGTGGATGAGAACACACGTCCAGAACGTGGCACTCTGTGCTCAGCTCACTCTTGACCAGGCTGCAGGCCCTCTGCTGGGCAGGCCTTGAGGTGTCTTCACTGATCCCAGACCCATGGCAGTCTCCATCTGTTTCAGATACAGCATTATGCAGGCCTGCTGGGCCCTGGAGCCTACCCGCAGACCCACCTTCCAGCAGATCTGGTCCCTGCTGCAGGCGCAGACCGCCGTGGACAGAAGAGAGCGGGTGAGTAGGCCAGGGCCAGGGCGGGGGCTGGCTAATGCAGGTGGGACCCGGCCTGCCTGTGAGCATGGCCCTCCTCTGGCCTCTCCTCAGGACTACACCAATCTGGTGAGCAGCGGCAGCGAGCCTGAGGAGGAGAGCTCTAGCGAGCACCTGGCCTGCTGTGAGCAGGGGGACGTCGCTCAGCCCCTGCTGCAGCCCAACAACTATCAGTTCTGCTGAGGGGACAGAGCAGCACCTCCCTCCTCCAAGCTTCTACGACCCCCAGAGGGCGCTGTGGACACAGACTCTGCCCTTGGTTGTCTCAACTGCCCAGCCCAGCTCTGAAACCGGGGGAGGACCCCACTTTCAGGATCTGGGCCATCACTGCCAGTCAGGGGCTGGGGCTGAGCCCTCTCCCCACCCCCACGTTCTCAATGCTGTGGCCTCCTTTCTGCTATGTCAACTGGGAGAACCCCCGGCTTACCCTCTTAACCTTGTCCCCAATTCCAAGAGCCCCATCCCTATTCCCCTCATGTTTCCATGGAAACGAACTGGTTTGGCAACTACAAAGCCCCCAAGAGACGCCCTAGCATTGAGAAAACACGGCTCCTGGGCCTTCGCAGAGCAGAGGGAAAGCGGACAGGTGCCCAGAGGGGCTCTGCTCGGGCTCTTGGAGCAGGGTGGTTCCTTGGCAAGAAACCCCCGTCTCTGCCCTACAGCCTTCTCTCCCCCACCACACTGGCCCTGGATCTGGTATTGCTGTAATGAACAGGTGGCAGCTACAAGTTCGGGGTGTTCTGCCCAGTCCCCCATCATCCTGAGCTGGAAGGCAGGCGACCTGTGTGGCTGGCCACACCAAGCAAGCAGCATGCACTCCCCAAGTTGACTCATGACTAACAGTGACGCTGCGGGATGTTCGTCAGCATTAAACTAACAGCATTAACACAGCTGGCCTCTGGTTCTTTGCGCCTCGCGTGGGCCTGCAGGTGCCCCCATACCCATGACCGGCTGGCACGGTGAGCATGCAGCTGACTCTTGCTTCACCAAAACCAGGTAATTTTAATAAATTTTATTCTTGTTGGGGGAAGTGGGAGGGGAAAAAAGCCACCTACTCCGCTCCTCTCAATAAATTAAATAACACACGGCCAACTCCCAGGCCCCAGCAAACCTTGGGCACTGAGCAGCCCCGCTGTTTCCTTACGGCCCGGTCTGCTTCCCCTTCACAGAAGGGAGTTTCTCCTGCTGCTGCCAGGTCGTGTCATGCCCACGGCCCACAGCCCTGTCGAGGGGAGGGCCCAGGGCCCAGGGCGGATGGAGGCACAGCAGCAGTGGCCAGGGGAAGGGGGAGGGACACTGCCCCAAACTCTGAGGAAGAGAGGAAAGTCCTGGAAGAGCTGTGGCTGCTTCTCCCACCTCAGCTTCCCCTACAGGGTACAGGAAAGCGGGAGCGAAATGCAGCCCTCCTTGAGAGAATCAGAAGCCAAAGGGGCCCCCAGAGCAAATGAGGCCCCCAAGGCCCCGAGTCAAAGGCAACAGGCTAAGGAACTCGTGGGTGTGGGCCCTGGAGCTGGCGTCCCTCACGGCCTTCCCACCTAGTGCCAGGCTTCCACCTTGGCCCACCGGGACCCTTCAGCAGGCCAGGAAGCCACCAGGCACCCTAAGACTCCCTTCTCCCCTGCTGAGCACACCATGTCTCCTAGGCGCTCTCTGGGGCTAGTAAGGAGGGCTCTGCTGCCTTTCCCACCCCACGAGGGGCGAACCAGGGACTGGGCCCCGGCGTGCTCAGGAAATGGAAGCTCTTTGGTCAGTCCCAGCATCAGAGGCCCTCTCTGCAAGTGAGCCTCCCGCCGCCCCCTGCCAGAGCCAGGCCTCACTATGGCTTGAGACGGCGTCGTCTCTGTAGAAGAGCCCGTCTAGTCTGCTGCCGCGGCTGCCTCCTCTTCCTCACCCTCCTCCGTCTCTGTCTTGATCTGAGCGACCCCCAGGCGGTAGAGGGTGTCTCGGATGACCACCTCCCCAGGCTGGCAGCTCTGCACGATGTCGTGGATCTGCCGGTTGACAATCTCTCGGCTGGTGAGGAAGTCCATGAGGCGATTGTAGAGGTAATAGTGGGTGGCGTTGTCAAAGGCGATGGGCCGCTGGCGAACACTATTTGGTTTGCTATCCCGGATGGAGGCTAGGATGGTTGTGTAGGGTGCCAACTCGGGGCACAGGGCCAAAGAGTGGTGCTCGGCGCTGGGGTCACCAGAACTGGGCTGTGCGCCGGCATGGACGATGCGCCGGGTGGCAGTCTTGGTGACTGGGTGCTGGACGGAGTGCTCGGCCTCTGTCACATCCACAGCATAATGCTGGTCCAAGAGCTCTGGGCAGGACACGTTCTAGGAGAGAGAAGGCACTTGAACATGAAGGAAGGAGCCGTGCGGGGAGGCTGGGCCAGCCAGCCTGCTTCTCCATGTCACCACGCACCTACGCACGGCCCCTCCCCTCCGCCGGCCCTGTCCTTGTGTGAGAGCAGGGCAGCGCGAAGCTGCATTACCTGGGCCTCCCTGCCACCGTCCTCATCAGTTCAGGGGGCGGCAGGGCAACAGGCGGGAGTGGTGCCCACCGAGGCGCAGGACTTTTTGCTGGGCCCAGCAGAGGCTCTTAGTCAGGGACCCGGGGACAGGAAGAGGTGAGCGATGAGTGCTGTCCCCTTCCTCCTAATGTTTCTTCCTGCAGAGGGCACAGCTGGCCTGAGGGGCCACTGTCTCTGTCAGAACTACTCGCTGCCCAGCACGATGTACCAGGATGTGGAGACAGCAATGGCCATGCCACCAACCTGCCATGTGACACTGACAAGTCCACTTCCCTCGGGGTTGTACTTTCCACTCTGATACAAGGCGAGGTCAGTTAGGGCCTGGAAGGCGGCTGTGTATATGGGACCCCCTGGGCACACTATGTGACATGATAGGCTTCACATGCACAAAAAGTAAAATTTGTGGCAAGTGCTGAGACCAGAGCATCAAGACAAAAATATTTGTGGAGGAAAAGGACGCTGGAGAGGGTTCCAGGAGGCCTTCCTAAAGGACTGGGGGGTGAGACACTGTTGGCCTAGGAGAGTCACTCCAGTTCCTCAGAAGGGAACTCACCATAGGCGGCTCTGTGGGGCTGGAGAAACAGCCCTGGTTCCTCCCCCACATCTGGCTGGTCAGTTCTGGGTAGCAGAGGTCTGCGCACAGGGCCACTGGTGTGGCCATGTCTACCACGTAGACGAGCGGCCAATGGCGGGAAGAGGCGAGCAGATCCACGTGGTCCAGGGCGCTCTCACCCCGCACGAGGTACTTGGAGCCGCAGACCACCTGGAGAAACGAAAGGCACAGCACAGGGCTTTAAAAAGCTGGTCTAGACAAGCCAGGCCCTCATTTGATTCTTCCAGGGAGTTGATTAGAGAGCCTATCATCCTGTCAGAGCCAGGACATTTTGCTTCCCTCCTACTTCAGTCCCTAAGAGCTAAGGCTGAGGCTGACAGGACTGCTCCGAGTCACAACCCCCGTCCCTGACCCTCCCCAGCAGCATCCAATTCAGTGCTATGCAGCCTACCACATGGTGTGGGCAGCTAAGAGCTGGTCACAAATGGAGATTTCTGGAATCCAACGTGACCTTAAGAATTAGTCTCTGCAGGTGGGGTCCAAGCATCTGCATTCTGAGCAGCTCCCCTCACCCCCGACCATGCAGTGCTGTCAAGGTGGGAGCCCCGAGGCAGGAATCAACGGCTCCACTGCCAGGGAGTGCTGCATGCAATGGGGAGTTCAGACTCCGCCTCCCCACCTGCACACCCACCCGTCCTGCTGGTGCTCCCCTCCCAGGCCGAGCTCTATGGCTCTCCTGTCCCTGTGTGTCACCACTTCTCATGAGAGGATTCCCAATCACACTGACACGATCTTCTGAGCAGGTTCTGATTAGCCTGGGGCACAGGCATCAAGCAGCGCCCTCGCACAGCTCCTGTTAAGGGGACTGACACGCTGGTTGTTTAAAGCCAGGTCACCCTGCCCACGCGCACAGCTCTGCACCAAGGCTCTGCTAAGCCCTTTCTCCTCATCCAGTCCAGGTTTGGGGTTATCAACTCCAGCCCCTTCCCGGACGGGCCTACTCTGCATAGCAAGATCTTCCCTAAACCAGATCACAGCCCCACCCTGTTTCCCAATCCAAGCCATCTAATGGACCCCTCATCACTCAGAAGAAAAACTGCAAACCACGACGTGATCTAAAATGTGGTGACCCCAACCTTCCTCCTCTTGGCTCACCAGTTTCCCACCCAGGCCTAAAGTGGTCACTCTTCCCTCGGCTGAACTTTCCTTCCCTGGCTCCTCACCAGGACTACTCTGGGTGCCGCACGGTGACAGTTCCCTCCCCATTACTTCAGCGCCATCACCAAGCCACAGTGATTCCCCATCATAAAACTGGGTCAGCCAGAAAGGAGTGCTGTCTGTGGCTCACGTGGGCCCTTTGACGACAGCCCATGCAAGGCCCAGCATATGGCAGACAGGAAGCCTGATGATGACCCAGGCTCCTCCCCAGCCCAAAGACGGCACCCGACCCACAAGATGAGAGGGATCAATGACACCCCGTGTGGGTGATCTGACACGGACAATTCATCGCAGGCCCCCCTTGGTTGTCCTCTTACCTGGTGGGGGCACACCTTGTAGATCTTACCCCCTGTGAGATGAGGTGGGGGCTGTCTGACACTGGCTCCATTCTGGATAGATTTGTAGAGGGCCAGCAAGGAGCAGCAGAGCTGGTCCTGGGACAGAGGACAAGATTACCAAGTGAGGCTAATCGCTAAGGGACCAGGCATGGTGGCCAGCACCTAACGGCCACTTCAGTACCAAAGCAAAAGAACCAACTGTCAAGGTCAAGTCGGCCTCACCCCCCTCAGGGTCCCTGAGGCCTTGAAAAGATCAAGTCATAGAGCCAGCCAAACAGAGCAAGCTGCTAGACTCAGGTCTGAGACCTTCCTACTGAAGGGCAGGGAAAGCTGCTAAGAGACTAACAGTCACACCTGAACCCAAAGGAAGCACACAACTTTCAAGAGCCTATGAGCAGGAAGTAAAGTAACAATGTATGGCTACCACAGGCATGTGCACACATACATGCTCACACTTCCCTGCATGCAACGGCGCCCATTCTCCAAGAGCATGGTTAGGCGACAACCAGACACTGCAAAAACGCCTTCCTTGAAACAACCCTTAGGGAGTATTTGGCTATTTTCACTTGGCAAATGAAGAAAAAGAGACTCCAAGATGTACGTTAGCTTACGCAGGGTCACAGTAAGCGGGACAGCTGGGAGCCTGCGCCCACCACCTTCCGCAGAGGACGGACGGGGAGAGCCCTCATGCGTGCGGGACTCTCTCCCGGGTCTCCTGCCCTCAGTACCCGCTGGCCCCCACAGCGCGAGGCTCAGGAAAATGTGCCCACCAGCCTGGCTACAATTCTCCCCCAGCCGCTGGCCTCCAACGCTCACCCTGGAGTCATCTACCCCAAAGGGGATGCCGCACTGCCCGAGCAGGTGCCGCAGGTCGTCTTCACCGTAGGTGCTGATCTCCTCCAGCCTGCAAGCGCCCTCCTGGAGCAGCCTCACCAAGGCACTGCCATTACCTGCAAGAGACCTGGTGCTGGGAGGGCGCTGTGCCAGGGGACACCCCCTGAGAACAGGCAGGGCCAAGAGCACAGCCAGTGTGCAGTGGGCCCAGGGACTCGGCAGAGGGCGCCCGAGTGGGTCTGATAACTTCTGCAGCTGTGTCCAGTCAAGTTGCTCAGAACTGGGTTTCTGACCCTCAACACTCGTGGACAGAATCTAGCAGGGAGCCCTTGCAAACACCCCCATACTGGGTCAGTTTTCCACCTCGCGGGTTTTTCAGAACCCAGGAGGCCACTGCTCACAACGACACAGCAACTAGAGTAGCAGCTCTCCCTGAAAGACACACGATTTGTGTCCCCAAACCAGCCTGACCACAGTTACTGGGACCTTAAAACACTCCTGGGCCTTGAAGCAGCAAACATGAGGTGGGACCTCAGTACCTAGTGAATGTGAGGGAGCCATGTTTGAGAATCAGTGGATCCCAATGTACACAAAACCAACTTAGCAGGTCATGTCCTGAATTTCAAACATGAAGTAAAATACAAAATAAAGTGTATTATGCTGGATAAAGTACTACTTAGTGAAAATTTTGTTTTAGTCACAGCTATACACACATGCAGATTTATGCACCTTGTGGGTCGTGATGCAAAGTTACTTTTCACTGTGGGATGCAAAAGCAAAGCACTTCGTACTTTGCAGCCCCTGGGAGTTGAGGCCAGCATATGTCTCCTTTGTGAATGCGGCAGGGGATCCGGGCAATGATGGGCTTCAGTGGAGGCTGCCTAAGTAGGTAAGATAGCTGGGCCTCGGCCCCGAGTTGTCAGAACCCTACGTTCTCAGCAGTCCATCCAGGGCTTCTCACCCCATGTGCAACGCAGTGTCTACAAAACTCTTAAGGCTCCATTTACAAAGCAGGCTCCCTGGCTTCCCTGCGCTTATCAGTGAGAATCTCCAGGTCGGAGCCCGGCCATCAGCCCCTTTCAGAGGATTCCCACTGTCAGTGCAGTGCTCAGACAGCTGACAGCCAGCTGTGAGTCAGCCCTGGCAACATGGCTGGCAACTCCTCAAAACTTGGCACTGTGAATTTAAACTCATGGGGTCCTGAAACAGATTGTCGTCCTCTTTTCAGAAAAGCCATCGAGCCAGGTCAGCCCCTCTCTACAGCTGATGCCATCCCACATGGACAGTGTCCCAGCCTCCGGAGTAGGCCTGCCCTGACCCCTGTCAGCCACCAGGTGCCTTACCAGGTGCTGGCTGCACATCCAGGCTTTTGTCTCTCTCCGTGTTGACGACCACAGCTCCTCTCATGAGTGGTGGGAAGAAGGGAGCGATAACAGAGGCATCAAACTTGGTGATGGGGATGCTGGTGGGGAAGGCTACTTGCTCGATCGCCTCTGTCTCCATCGTGGCCCAGAAATCCTCCACATTTACTTCATTAGAGCTCAAGAACTCAGGCCAGGTGAACTAAGGGGTCAGGATAAAAGAAGACCACACTGTAGGAGCCACAGAGCATCAGCAACATAGGACCTACCTTCCCGATACGCAGGCCAGCGCAACCATGGCTGGGGAGGAGTCTGACAGCCCAGCCCCCCCAGGACGCCTCCACATGGAGCTCCTTAGTTCCCACTGCCCTTTGGCCCACTGCTCCTCCCACACCACAGCACCCCCAGACCCGAGCAGTCCCTAGTGCCCTCTACATCTATACTTTTATTTGGATCATCCCCCAGCCTTGCCAGGAAAGGGGGGCCACCTTGTATCTATCGTGCATCCGGCAGTAACTCAGTACCAACTCCTACCATACCAGCAAGGGGTCGGAGACACTAGTCTGAGGGGCAGAATAAGAAGTGAACAAAGTTCTAGTTCCAAAGCCCAAGCCCTTAATCCCCAAACCCAGCTGGCAGGAATGAGGATCAGAGTAACACTGCGCCACGTGTTACTGTGGACCCCTCACCCTGGCACACAGCCCTACCGCACGCAGCGCTGACCTATCTGTTACAGGCACCAAGCCTCGTGCTGTTAAAGGTTACTCCTTGCACGTCCTCTTTCATGGTGCTCAGAGCGGCCCATGGCTTCACTGTCTCCAGAGTCACTGTGTCACTCAGCAATACACTATCTTTTATTCAGAGACCTGGGCCAAAGCACGATCTGTATGCACTAAATCCTTAGGTGTGCATTTTAAAGATTCCCACGGTAAGTGGGTCTCAAAGTGTGGGCATCACCTGAGAACTTCACAGAAATGCAAAGTCTTGACCTCTTCCAGACCTACCCAATCAGAAACTCCATGGGCGGGTCCAGCAAGTGTCCACACCAAGAAGTTTGAGAACCACTGCCTGATGCAATTCTGTGCCTGAGAATCACTGCTCCACACAAAGACTACTCCTCCCCTGCTCTCCTCCCTGCCACTCCTCACAAGGGCTCAGGCATAAGTGAGGAAAGAGCAAGTGTCCCAGTTTCATAAGTACTGAGCCCATCTGCAAAGAAGGGACAGGAAATGCCAACTGAGCCCACTGTGTGAACAAACTGACGTGGTCACTGTCCTCTGTGTTAAGGGTCCTCCTGCTAACAGTCAACTCAGTCTCCTACAGACTGTTGTTCCGAAACTATGTTTTATTACATAGGCTCACCTTCTCTCTAGACACACCCCCCCAACTCTGCACAGAGAAACACCTAGTCCCACAGGAGGGTAGAGACACGCATGCTGAGAGCAGGGGGACGGTGCTCTGTCCTGTGAGGAAAGAGCCTTGATCAGGACAGGGCAAGGGCCAGCAAGACTGGCGATGGGGATCTGCAGGGACGTGAGCTTTGCCTACTCTGGAAACCAAAAGTCTCTTGCCAGGTGTGTTTAGGAAAACCAGAGTTCAGTACCCAGAGGTACTGGTGAGTGTGGCAGTGCCAACAGCCTCGGACACTGGGGTCACAGTCAGACCAAGGGCCCTCAGGGTCACCCCTTTCTGGCCAGGTGAGCTTGGACAAGCCCTGGGGTTTTAATCCTTTTACCTCAAAGGGTTGGGTGGGAATGAAATCATACAGCAAAAAACTTCGCATAGAATAAGAAGTTAGCATATGTAATTAAACACACAACAAATCATGACTATGTTACTATTTACGCAATCAGCAGGCAAGCAGATCTGAATGGGTCTGAAGACAGTCTCTTGGTGGAAAAAAACACAAAAATGCAACATTTTTTTACAGTTCATTTTCTCTCCAAAAAACACTGAAAGAACTCCAAGGAATATTATGTTTTTATATGTCTTGTTATGCACCACCATTCTTCAAAAAAAATTTCGATCAACTTATGTACTTTTTAAATTGGAAGGAGAAAGAGGAATATGTATTAAATGCCTAATGTGCTCAGCTAGCCACACCAGAAAATACACCAAAGCTTTTCTCCAGAGGCCCCACCTGCCCCCAGTAGGGACAGGTGCAAAGCCAGTGCCCCAGGGCTACGACCACACATGCAAGGGGCATCCCTGCCTGGGCTAGGTGAGCAGGCCTTTACTGCTTTTCAGTTTCTGGGTGCTTTTTGAAAAAACCCCAAAATGGGTTAAGAAGCCTCCCTATTATTCTCATTGTACAATGAGCTTTATCATAAATGGGTGTTAATAATAAAGCCTTTTTTGCATCTAATGAAATAATCATATGGGCTTTCTCCTTTAATTTGTTAAGTGGTTGATTACATCAGGAATTTCCAAATGCTGAAGCTATCTAGCTTTCCTGGGGTAAGTTTAGTCATGGCACATTACTTATTCACTGTTAGACTTGATTTGCTGTTACCTAATTCAGCTCTTTGGCATCTATATTCATGAGCACAATCAGTTCCAATTTCTTCTCTTCTGCTAAATGTCTGGTTTCATTCTCAAGGTTATACGGCCTTACATGTGAACTGAGAAAATACACCTACTTATGCTCTTCTCCTATTACTGGGTTCATACATTTCTTGGATATTTGTTAGAATTAATGTATAAAGCCGCCAAGTTTGGTGTGCTCTTTGTGTGAACATTTTCAGATATGAACTAAGTCAGATCATGTCATTCTTTTCCTCCAAACCCTTTGGTTGCTCTCTTTCACTCGGTGTGAGGCCTTCAAATGGCGCAGGTGACCCCAGTCTGAATTCCCATGTCTGGTGACTCTCAGAGGTCCCACCTCTCTCCCAAGGTCAGCACAGCGCAGCCACGCTGGCCTCCTGCTGCTCTTCAGTCACGCCCAGCAAGCCCACCAAGCCCACTCTCCCTGCTCTCTGCCTGGAACACTTGAGTAGAAGGCTTCAGCTCTCTACTCAAATGCCAATGGAATAGAAAGACCCTCCCCAACTACCTGTATGAAACAGGAATTACCCCCCATTCCACGACACTCTCCTCTTCCCCGTGCTTTATTATTACTATGCTACTTTAAATAAATTAATTATAAATAATTATATGTAATACATACACTTACTAATAATATTTGTTTCCCGTCTGTCTCCCCAAACCAGCATGTAGGCTTCATGAGCACAAAAACTTTTTCTTATTGCACTTCCCGAATGTCTAAAAGCATACCTAGTTCATGTCTAAATCATTTGTAGAATGAGTAACAAATGGCCTTCATCAAATTTAATCCTGGGAAGTGGCAGGAAGAAGTCACTCACCCACACAGGACAGGACTAGAGTCTGCCCCGGGGACATGGTCTAAGAAGGTGGTCGCCAAAGTGTGAGAACAGTCGTAAAGGTCACCGACAGTGGCTGAGAGGCACTTACTTCCACACTCTTGAGTGCCAGCACATTTTCTTCACTCCTCTGGGCCATTTCCACTTTGGGGGCTACACCACAGATGCCACAGATCATGTCGTTGTAGTCTCGGACAGTGAGGCACTCGAAAGCCCAATAGCCATTGCACAGAAGTTCCTGCAGCTGGTTCAGCTCCTCTGAGGTCACAGTCTTCTCTAGAAGGAAAGCAAGAGCATTGAGATCATAGAAAAAGACTCTGAGGCCACCAGGGGTGAGCCAACGGCTAGCAAGGATAGCAACTCTACAGTCTGTGTCTCACCTAAGTACACTCGAGAATACTAACCAGCCTGAGGGTCGAGCACCCTGGCCTTCAAAATGTCAGGAGGCCCCCTTGTAATACCACCTTCCAGGCACCAGATGCTGTGCCACAAGCTTCAACTGCATTATCTCATTCAACCTTTACATCTTTATGAACTAGGGCCCCTTAACCTTATTTTATTATAACTGGGGAAACTGAGGCATAGGGAAAAACTTGCTCAAAATCACATGGCCACCCACGTAGCAGAGACAAGAGGCAAACGGACTTGTCTAAGCTAAGAACCTTTCCTCTACTTCACCTGTCCTCATAGCAAGGAAAGGTACTGGAAAACTAGAATCTATAGAAATGGGGCAGGGAAAGGGGAAAAAAAAAAGAAGGGGAAAAATAATTTCTTGGTAGTAAGGAAAACGGTCTCTACCCTCAATCATGGGATTGGCACCCCCCAGGCCTACGAGCCATGGGACTGGGACATGCAAAACCTGTGTGTGTGGAGAACATATGACTGACATGCAATGAGGTCACATCTAGCTATGCTCAAAGGATGAACTTCAAAAAGTCAGCTTAATCTTGTACTGATGGTACCCAGATGAACAAAAGACTCACACTTTCCAAAGTTAGCTTGGCATTTACAAAATTCAAAAGAAGGAATGTCCTAGGAAGTCAAAAATGTCTCTATCACAAAATCACACTCTCTTCTAAGATGACTCTTTCAACCAAAGCCCTGCACTGAAAATCCCAGGGAGCTTAGGACTAGCCATGGGGCGGGGAAGAAGGCTGTTTTTTTTTTTTTTAACCTGTCTGCTCCTGCACTGACTTCAGAACAGTGCTGATGGACACTCTGGGGTCCTCGCCCAGTTTGATCTGGTTTCGGATGGCAAAAAGCAAGTCCAGGCTCACCAGCAGCTTATTCCCCACATTAAAGAGACCTGCAAGTTAAAAAAGAAGCAAGAGGGAAATTCTTTGTAATATCATCCACAGAGGCAAAAACCTGGAAATAGGAATAATAAATTATGGTGCAGCCATAAAATAGAAAAACTATGCCTAGTTAAAAAGAGTAAGGTAGACCTAAACGCTCTGACAGGAAGCTGTCCATAATGTATCGTTAAATGAAAAAAGCAAGAAATATGTACAGTAGAATTTCTTTTTGAATAAAAACAGAAATCTCTCCCTACACCCAGCATAGTCACCGTCACAGTCACTCTGCCACCTCTGCCAGGAACACCTGTGCCGCTGGGAGAGAGCAAGCAGTCTTTAGCCCAGGATGTGTGGGGAGTTGACAAAAGGTTCTAAAATCACCTCTATGCTAAATCCTAGCATAAGAGAAGCGCAGGAATTTAAATGCAGTCAATTTAAGGTATATGAAAGATGATTAAGACCGTACACTTGCATAAAATATAAAACACAGGTTTGTTTGGAATGTGTTCCCGTTACAATGGGAACAGAGGAGTGGGAAAGGCCTTTCTGAGCAGAATACTAAAGGTGCTTTAAAACCACATGAGGGAAGAGCAAAGCTCTGAGAACATAGAAATTCAAAAGAAACAAAGCAAAAAAACCTTTTGAGTCAAGAAACTGCAACCAAATTTAAAAGACAACTGATGAACTACAAAACTCTTGTCAACAAATACCTCAAAGAATGGGAAATGTTTCCAAAAGAAATTCACAAGAGAAAAAATATATAAAAGATCTAAATCTTTCTAGTAACCAAAAAAATAAAAAAAATAAAAAAAAATAAACTATACTGGTTTTTACCTATCAAATACCACCTATAAGTTCCTAAAGTGTGTCTAAGTAAGGTCAATGGATATAAGGACAAGACAAACTCCTCCTAGCCTGAAAAGTCAGAAACTGAACTGTGTCTTCAGCACTGAGCAGAGTTAAACACTGCAGTTTAAACTTAACAATATAGGTTTGAGATCTAAATGTTGAAAACTATAAATACTGATAAGGAAATAAAATGTATTAAAATCAATAGACCATGCTCATGGAAAGGTAATTATTTTGAGGCATGTCAGACTTCCCCAAATAGAGTACATATTTGAGACACAATTCAAATTTAAAATTCCAGGAGAATTCTGCAGATACTGACAAGCTGATTGTTAAAATTTATATGCACATGCAAAAACAACTAAGATAGCCAGAGCAATTCTGGAATAACTAGGCTGGAAGATTCACACTACCTGACTATATGACTTACTATAAAGTCACAATAAACAAGACGGTGTGATATTGGCAAAAGGACAAAAAAATAACGGAAGAGAACAGAGTGCAGAAATACACCCTAATATATATGACCAACTGATTTTCCACAAAAAGCAAAAGCAATTCAAGGGGGAAAGGACTACTTTTCAAAAAAAGGTGGTACTCTACCCATGTGTGAAGTAACTGAATTTAACCTGGACTTCACACTACATACAAAAATTCAAATGGATCACAGACCTAAACATAATAACTGTAAAATTATAATATGTTTAAAAGAAACACAGGAAGACTGTAAGATCTTCTAGGTAAAGAGATCTTAGAAACAACACAAAAAACACAATCCCTGGAAGAAAAAAACTGATGATTTGGTTTTTACCATAACTGAGACCATTTGCTCTGTGAAAGATTCTGTTAAGAGAATGAAAAAACAAGACACAGATCATAAGAAAATATCTGCAAATCACTTATCTGACAAAGAACTTATATATTTTTTAAAAATTTCTCAACTCATCAGAAAAGAAAACCAGATTCAATGGGACAATGATGTGTACATTTCACACTATAGATGGAAAACAAACCCATGAAAAGATGCTCAACACCATTAGTCATAGGGAGACTACAAATCAAAACCACAATGAGATAACATTATATACACCTATGAGAATGGGTAAAAACCACAATCAGACAGTCCCTAAAGTGCTGACAAGCAGAGCAAGCTAGAACTCGCATTTTCAGAGGGAAAGTAAGAATAGACATATAGCCAAATGTTTCAACAGTTTATTATAAAAGTAACCATACACTTATCATATGGTCCAGCAATTGGAACCCTACATATTAAACCAAAAGAAATGATAATTTATGGTCACACAGAAGCCTTTACAGGAAATTTTATAGCAGCTCTATTCCTAGCTGCCAAAATCAATGTTCTTCAGTGAGTGAACAGAGTAAGTAAATTGTGGTACTAACACAAACTACTCAGAATAAAACGGAACAAGCTACTGACGCATGCTACAATATAGATGAACTCAAAGGCATTATGCTTAGTGAAAAAAGCCAGACTCAAAATGCTACATCTGAGGATTGCATTTATATGACATTCTACCAAGATGAAACTACAGGAATGGAAAACAGATCAAAAGGTTTCCTGAGGTTAGGGTCAGTCTGATTACAAGAGAATATTTTGGGAAGGTGAAACTGTTCTACATAATGACGGTGGAGGCAGTTATACACCTTAGTGCATTTGTCCAAACACACAAAACTAAATAATAACAAAATAAACTTTATTATATCTAAATATAAAAGTAAAGTTAAAATTTAAGAAGTATGAAACCTTAGGTACTACTCAGCCTAGAAAACTGCAGGGAAATGGGCACACTCATTAACTGTTGGCAAGAACATCAAGTAGTACAAACTCAATCAGGCAATACGAGATATTAAAAAACACAACTTTTTAAGCAGTTGCCATGATTAAAAAGTAAGGCACCAGAACAAAGAACAAATAATAAATACTCTAAAATTCACAATTCAAATTCTCACCATGGCTAGTGCATGGGAAATGTTCAACAAGCCTTCGATGTTGGGGAGAAAACGATAAAAGTGCAGCAATTCCACTTTCAGGCATCTGCCCAAAGGAAATAATTAAAGTGCACACAAAGATGCACTTGTAAGAGGGCTCTAAAACAGCACACTCACTCCTTAGAAATGGTCATGTTTTTCCACTTGCTGCTGTAGGGAGATGCCCGTAATTCTGCTAAATTTAAAAAGTACATTCCAAAACAGCATCTGCACTTGTCCTTTTGGTGAAAGAAATATAAACCTATGAACCGTTCTGGACATTCTTATACTCTGCATAGACAAGTAAACACATGGAGGATTAGAGAGTCCAAGTGTTGCTCTCGTGGCAGTAGAATTACTACTGGTTTTTAGCTTCCTCTTCATACTTGTCTCATTTTCCAGTTTTTCCGCCACAAAGAGCTGTTATCTTTAAATGTACTTTGTTTTAAGGGCCCGGAGAAGAGAGTCCTAACATTTGAGAAGTAAATGTCACTTTCAGGGGCTGAGGCATTCTGGAGGGAAAATGTCCTGCTTCCCCGGAAGCCCATCTGGGAAGGTCCAGGGATCCGAGGACAGTTCTGAACACAAGAGATGCTTCTCCAGTCTGCCCTGCGGCTCTGTGGGGAGAAAGGCTGGCTCTCACCTGTATAAATGTCCATGAAGCTGTGCAGGGCCAGACACTGGGGATTCAGACACATCTTCACCTGGGCAGTCACTACCTGCAGCCTGTTGGCTGTCAGCAGCCAGCACTCCTGAGGTCCCGCCAGGGAGCTAGTACCAAAAACACCACTAATGAAAAGAGAGCAAGGATATCAACCTCTGAATGTAGTTTCAGGGCTCGATGATCAATGGCCAAATCCCGCAGACTTTCACAGAGTGGGCAGATGAAGGCCCTAGAGCCTGGGTTCCCAGGTTATCTGCGTGGGCATACCCACTTGGCTGGAATTCGGTCTGCGAAGCACTCTTGAAGTTTACATAACTCTCTATCACCTTTAATCATGCCCACTGAACTCCCAAATCGAAGTGTTACACTGGGATGTAAACTAAATCCTACTGTGGTGACAACAGAAATAATGGAAAACCACTATTATTATTGTCATTATCATCATCATTATCATTTTACTTCTGGCAATTGGAAAGGTAAAAGAAATATTAAAAATGCAGAGAATAACATCTTCAAAGATGACAGCTTTAGAACCAATTGAAGAAAAGAGCCTATGAGCCATAGGGGGCAGTTGGGGGCAGGATAAATCTGAATGGGGTGCTTACTTTTGTCCCCCTTTGAATAATGGGCTGCTACAGAGAAGGCACTGCGTGGACGGAGACTCATAATAATTCGACCAAGAGGTTTGCTCGATGGTGACTGTCTCCTCACTCACGTTGGACAGGATGAGTCGAGAGCTGTTGAGTTCATGGATCAAGGCGAAGACCTCGGCCAGCTCTGACTCGTTCTCGGGGATCTGCAGGACCTTGCGCAGCAACTGTAGCGTGGACTGGCGCTGGGTCTCCCTCTGGGTGGCGCTCAGGGGCTCCGTTGCGCTCAGCACATCTGGGAGCGGTGGGCTCGTCTCCTGGGAAGAGAGAACCAATTACCAAGCACGCAGGGCACAAAAAGCCAATCCTGGGCTAAAATAATGACAGGTTCTGAGTGGCAGAGGGACAAGGCCAGGGGTGAGATGGGAAACCCAGGTTCCTAAGAGCAACTCAGGCCAGGTAGGTTCTATCTCTGGCACCGTTTCTCCAGCATACGGTGAGGGCCATGTACACCTCTTGGTCATGGAGTTGGGAGGTGGCGCCTATTCACCAGGTATAGGGTTTGGAGAGTAACAGACCTGAATTTCAGTTCTGGATAGGCCATTAACAGCTGCACATGTGTGACCCAAGGAAATTGATTTAATCTTTCTGAGACTTAATTTTCCCACCTATGAAATGGAGGTTCAAAATACTAGTAATCTCTGAGAGCTGTCTGAGATACATATAATCACTTAGCACAATGCCTGGGATGCAATGAAAACTATGAATGGTAGTTTAAACGTTTAATTTTAACATTTTTAACATATAAATAAGCATCTTATACTCCTTAAACCATTTATCTTTAATACTTTGTGGCTTCTGGGTACAAGAGATCTTTATATACCAGTCAGAGGTTTCTAGGAACAAGGTTCTGAAATGCTCATTAAATCAAGTCCTTCTCAGGAGGACTCCTTTTCAATGAGGTTCCTCCCTGATACAAATGTAGCATGAAGCACCCCCTCCACTGTGCTCCTGGAGTCCAATCATCTTACCTCAGAACTCACTGTCTCATAGTTTCCCCTTCAGTGAGTACAGAGTTGTAGCTTATTTCCTGATTCCCAGTAACAGCATGAGGCCAGGGCACACAAGAGATACTGAATTATATTTGCTGGACATATTTATACACTGCTTTGTGGAAGCTAATTGCTTAATAACAAGAAAAGGCTTTCTACTAACTATGCATACCTATGGCAACTCTCGTCTCACTTTAACAGTTTGAATGCTTTCCCTCCTCCATAACTGTAAGCTCCTCAAGGAAAGAGGCCTCTTGTCCTACTCATCTTTTAATTACCAAAAGCCTGACCCATAGTAAGCTGTCAACAGACCTTGCTTTAAAAAAGAACAAATTAATGGCTACAGGAGAACTGACTGCCACTAGAATGAGCTGCCCTGGCAGGCTGTTCCCAGTCACAACTTAGGTGAACCACAGGCTGGAGGGCCAGAAGGCAGGCGTGACTCTGAGACGCAGGTGAGAAATGGGAAGGAATGAAGACTACTCCAGCCCAGAGAGGGCGGTCTCCTTTGTCACTAAAAACAAAGCACATGGGAAATGCCTGACCGGCAGGGGGCTTCAAAGACAACACACACTGGGTCGTTGTGAACAGTGCTTTATTTTGTGAAAAACAGTACTTACACCTTATTTCTCTAAAATTTAGGGGACTGAAGAGCGAGTGAATACCTGAAGATGAGAGTCTGGGTGTGTGTGTGTGGGGGGGGGGGGAGTGGCAGTTGCCAGTTATCCAAAGACAGAGGAATATAAATAATATAGTGGGATTTGAAATCTATTGGCAGGAAGTCTCTAGACAATTCCTGCCTGACCTGAAAAGCTGTATCACGCATCATCATCCACCCTAGATCTAGAGACCAATGTCCATTTCTATACTGCAGACCACACCAAGAGGTACACCACACCCTGAGAATGAGTGTTTGGGGGATCTACCTATAAAGAACTCGATTTCACCCTACAACTACTGATCAACCATATGTATGCAAGCTCCAGGGGCAGAAGGAATAGAGGAACAGGTACACCAGAGCTAAAGGAGGTTACCATGTCATAGGGAAAGTCACAGGGAGCTAATGAGGGAGTCCAGACAAGGTGTGGTGGGCGCCATGTGATGAACAGCACAGCCAAGCAGGGAAAATCGGGGCAGAGCACGCCCTCCTTGCAGAGGGCACCTGGTGGAGTGACAGGACCTGGTAGTAACGCAGGATCTTTCCACTCACAATGTCAGGGGTTACAAGACTTCCTGAAGCTCAATTCTAAGTCTTCTCTAGGTTCATGATGCTGAGAATAAAATGACCAGATCCAATGCACCTTGACTGCCTTGTGTGACTCGGGAGAGGGAAAGCATCTTGCTCCAGATCACTCCCATCAGGTCTTCGAAGCCCAGGCTCAGTGTTTTCCCACTAAGCCACCAGTGCACATTAGTTCCACTCCTCTTTCTCGTAAGGATGATAATCTCCCAAGTGGAAACAGACCTGGAGATCAGGGTGAGGTTCATCTGCCAGAAATGCCCCTTCCCCAGTCCTGTCCACTCCAAATGTCATTTAAGTTCCCCCCAACATCACTCTCCTCCGAGACTCTCCCTACCTCAGGGACATTCAGTGGGTCCCTATGTGCCTTTACAGTCTTATTTTCCAATTCCCCCATCCTACCTCCCCCACCCTGTACACCCTCTTTTCTAGCTGAATGGACACTCGCTGATTCCCCGTCTCTTCAGTTTTGCTCAGGCTTGTCCACAAATACATGGCGTGCCTTTCCCTTCAACCTACATGGTACCCATTGAGCAAGGTCCAGCTTAGAGCTGCAGTGCCCATACCAGATCCCCATGCCCCCATGCTGTGTGTGCCACCCTCACCTGCCACTCCCCAAAGCAGATCAGGAACTTTTCTTATTCTCATTCCATCTGAGGTCTTGTGCATTTAAAAACTTTCCATGTGAAAATTAAGAGGACATCTGCAAATTCCCATCCCCACCCCCCAGTTCTAATAAAAAGAAGGGAACCAAGTGGAATGTTTTTTACTATCCAAAGTCTGGTCCATCTTCACAGTATTTGCAAAGACCACTAGAGGTAAATTAGTAACTAGTTAAAAGCTCTGTGAGGAACCTGAGCAGCAGGGATCTGTAAGGCCCCAGTACTGGCATTCTCTGCTTATTCTCTGCAAAATACTAGTTACAGGTCCTCTGCCAGGCCTCAGAGCTAAAAGGATGGAACTCTTCCATTCCTCTTTATCCAAGACCTTTTGAAGGGTCGTGTTGTCATTCTCTCTGGTGAATGAACTCTTGGTCCTTTAGGCTAGAAAGTTTTCAGAGATCAAGGTAACTGGTCAGCCCACAGATGAGGACAAGGAAGCCCAGAAAAAAATATACTTGCCTAGGTTAAGAACCTGTAATCTGGTTGTTTGTGGTGCTCTTATTACTCTCATGAGCTAAGAAATGCTTTTACTTCTACTACAACAGGTCTACTCAAAGAGCCCAACCCTAGGCCAAGGGAAGAAACTCACGAGAACCTTGGTGGTTTTCTCAGTCCGGTCTTTGGCAAGGTTAAAACCACAGCTGGGACAAATCCGCGGTTTATGCCGGTTGGTGTAGACATAGCTACAAGAGGGATTCTTGCACTTTCCCCGGCCTCTTGATGTAGCCAGGCCCAAATCCTAAAAAAAAAGACCAAAGTTCAGTTCTACAGAAGTTAAGATGCACCCGGGAAAGGCTGAGAAGCAGGATGACTATTATCAGTAAATCAGAGAAGAGTGGCAATTCCAAAGCCAGAGTTAGATTAACTTCCAAAAGGCCTTTGAAAAAGACCCCTTTCTGCAGTTATCCCCTTTTAGTCTTAACAGAGCCGGTGTGATTTTCAAGTCCCTTGCCATTTGTGAAACAATGTCAATGTCAAGGGTCAGGAATTCAAGCCAGTCATCGGAGTGAGGCAGGCTTGTCTAGACTGTAGCCGATGCATGGGGTGTTCGAGATTTCCAGCCCTGCCCAAAGACGAAGTGTGAGTCTAGATTACTGATGCTGGAAGCTCGAGCATCCAGGCCCCCAGGACACCTTCTCTCGTCAGACAAAGAGGACCCTGGGTAAGACCCACCAGGTGGCAATCCCAGTGGTCTCCTGGAATCTAGGGATGGCCTGAAGAATCTAATAAGTAGGTCTTTGGACAAAGAAACTCAGTATGATCACCAGGATAAAGAGAAAGATTTCCCCTAAGGATGGGGTCAGACTGGGGGCTGACACCACACTGTCCTGTTCACTACTGAATCTGAGCACAGGCCCAGCCACATAGCAGGTGCTCAAAAATAATATTTTGAATGAAGGACTCTATACCTGTCTGCCTTTATCAGTTAATAATGTTTAAAACTCACTATTCAGCATTCAAAGAAGATAAATACATGCAATTTGCAGTGACATGGATGGAATTAGAGGGGATCATACTCAGCGAAATAAGCCAGAAAGAAAGAGAAAAATATTGAATGGTTTCACTCAGAACTATAGGGAAACCAAATAGGAGAGTGACACTCGGGGGACGAGGGGGAGGATAAGGACACAAAATGGAGTAGAAAAGGACACAAGGGACCACAGAGATGGATCACGGGTGAACTGGTGGTGGGTTACCCAAGAGGAATACAAAATGTAAAAGATATAAATAACTAAAGTAAAAGATATAAATAACTAAAATAAAAAAAGAATGTTTAAAACTCTACTTGTGCTCTCAAACTCAAACTCTTTGCCTTTCATTCAACTCGGCCAAAAAAACTTGCCAAAAGGCATCTGGGTGATTAATACTTTAAGGCTCAACAAAATTAGAGTCTAATAAGAGAAAGAGAAGCCCCAACATGGTATCATGCAGCCTCTTCCAGACAGTGAAAACGGAGGTCCCTAGGAAAGAGCTGAGTCCAAGGTCACATGGCTTTCGTGCTAACAGCAGTATCAGAACCACTGTGGACCAGGTCTTTCAACATCTGATGTTCATTCCTCTGTTCCATGCTGCTTATCCTCCAAAAAGATGACCCCAGAGCCACACATTTGTTTATTAGGGTGTTAACGTGTATTATGCTAAATAGTAAGGGAGGGGGTGGTGGTGGTGGGAAATGTCAAGGCTAAACAAGTTAGCTGTGTACTAAAGCACTTCTCAAATCCTCTAAGATACTAGTCTTGAATGTGACTATTTTAAGGAGGAAAAATGCAGCACTGCCCAAACTCATCCGTGGAACACACTTTTGAGGCTAAAAGGCACGACAAAGACTGCTAACTAAACTAGATGGTCACCTTTTAAATTATACTTTACAGATCTCACATGCAAAACAAAAACCTAGCTGATTCATCAGTGGCTCTCATTACTATCAATCAGCGAAGGGATCTTCAGAATCTATGATCGATCCATGATCCTGTGTTCCCCCCCACCCCAGCCCCCATCTGACTTATTCTCAACCACAAAATCAAAACGACCTGGGTCGACCAGTCCCCTGCCTACACTTACCAATGTGACAGTGCAGCTGTACTTATATGGAGGAAACATATCAGGCTTGACTTCTACGACTTTCACCTGGGACGTCCTGTTGACTGGGCCGTTCGGTAGCTGTGGGTCAGAACAAACTATTTAGTGCTTTGAACCGCAGTCAAACTCCTGGAGTCCTGTGGGCTAAACAGTCTGAGGAAGCAGTTTCCCCGGGAAGTGGTAGAACTAAGTCTCAAGTGAACCCTCCAGGATGTTAGTAGGCATCACCAACCCACAAAAGACTGTCATTTTCAAGTCCAGGACTGGCGACACTCTTCTGGGTAGCTTATAACACTGCATAATAGAAACACTATAAATCAGACATGCAATTACCATCAAGTGAAAAAACCTAGTAGTTATACACACAAATATATGGCTGAGTAAAGCTGGCAATGAAGTTTGAAAGGTCATTCACTAAAACGTCTTAAGGTGAAAGGAAGAAGAGACATACATCATATAGACACAAGATAGCCCCCTTAGTTTTCATATCAGCCCTGTGCAATATCTTATACAACTGCAGTTTTACTGACATTTAAGTAGCCAGACTGTCCACTTAAACCATAGAGGTACTTGCAAAAACAGTCTGCAAAGAGACAAATGAGGAAAATAAAAAAATAGGCCCATAAACAAAAAATTTGCAAAAACAAGTTTTACCAAGATCTGTAACATTTTCAAATCTTCTATAAAGAACACAGATATTATTTATATATTAGAAAAAAAGCTCTTGCTTCTGTGGCCTGACTGGCATCCTAATACGCGTGGGAAGGAGATTTGGAGGAGACACGTGGAGGAGAAACATGCATAGAATCTTGAAAGAGGCACAGGGGTGAGGCAGTGGAGCTGTCCTGGGCAGAGATAATTAATGGCAGTTATCTTGATTTGTACTTTGAATTTTTTTTTTTTTTCTTTCCTGTTCCCAGCTCTCTGGGACCTGCCTAATCAGTCCTATGGATCCCTGCCAGAAGGCAACTTAGATTTGTGGCAGGCTTTCGGAACTCAGGGGTCCCCCTTTAGGCTGTTTGGTTAAGCATTTGCCTGAGGGAATGAGAAATTTGAGGGGTTTTACTGAGAAACTATCATTAAGGATATGCCTTCTTTTCTATGTACACTAATTCTATGAAAAATCATTCACACTGAGTCCAGTTCTTTTGCTTCTGTGTGGTAGATGGATGGTGCCTTAAAGAGCATGCACTCTTTAACAGTTTGGCGGTGGGTGCCTGCTGGTCACGTACTAACAGATTAGGTTCCCTACTGGGAAAAAAGCCATTCATGGTGACTCAGTTCCATGGGGAAACCTGGCTTCTCTATGGCACTGAGTACCATTAGGGCATCTGTGGTTTTTGTTTTTCTAGTGTTTGTGTATCTTGTTGCTTTGTGTATGTGATTTTTTTTCCTGACCCTTAGATTAAAAAACTGAATTTGACATTGTGGAGACTTTGTGGATGTGTGTGATTTATTTCTTGTTAACTAGTTCAGATGGTTGATTTTGTGGAAACTCTTCTGTGTGACAGTAAACAATTTTTATTTCTTTGCTCTACAAGTACTTGCAAGCTGGTGTTTGAAAGCACGTGGCTATGCCTAAATAATGAAGCCTCACAGCAAAGTAATTTCCCTTTTATTCTTCCAAGGTCTAAGTTTCAAAATGGTATCTGAGGCCACATGACAGGCTGCTCTGGAACTCAGAAGTTTGACTTTTTTAGTTTGGTCTCCCGAGATTTGTGCTTTTCCATTTCTGCCACCTTTTGTTATTATGTTAAATTCTGTGACTTTGGGCTTTTATTTGTGACTGGCTTATACCCCTAATTAGCCTTAAAGAGATTTTTGCAACTCTGGATAAAGCTAACAATGGTTCAGTGGTTGTTTAAATTATAAAATTCATGCTTGGGGGCAGAGACTAAGTTAGAGAGATGAAGTCTCAGGAGTGAGAAATAACTGGTGATAGTGATGGTAGCCCTAATGAATTTGGCTTTTCCCCTCATCAGGGATCCAAATCTGGATTAAATTTGAAAGGGTTCAGTACAGGGAAGTTCTGCTTACACTGTTTGTTTGGGGCATATCCGCCAGCTGAATTCTCGGATTTGTTTGACTGCTGGTGAATGGCTAGGTTCTAAGGTCCTTGTTTCCTGCTATGGAAGGTCTGTTTTGGGAAGTACTCTATTTGTTTTGATTAAAGCCCTCTCGGGACACCAGAAATGCAATCCAAAAGTTCCAAATTCATGGGCATCGACCTCGTGACATGTTTTTGCATAAGCCAGTTACAACAGGTTTTGATACCACTGTTGTCGTCCCTCCCCAGTCGGGAGAACTTGATTTATACTATGATTTTGATACCTGCTCTCCCAGCTTCTGTTGCAGAATACCCCAGGCCAGATGAACACTGGAAACTGTGAGATAAATGAAGCCATAAGTGTCCTTTAGTGAATGCTCTAACTCAACTTTCCTTCCTTTTTCCAAAAGGAAGATATCTGGAACCATGTGACCTTTCTCTCCAGCTTTAGGACCTTGATTTTTAAGGAATTAACTCAAGTTTTGATTTTGGCTGTTCTGGACAGTTTGGTTTTTCAAATTTTTTTTGGGGGGGTCATGGACCTATATTTTGCTTTCTCCCACTTTTCTCTTTGCAGACCATTTCTGCAGTTGCATGTACTGTTTAGGTGAACAGACAGCTTGGCTAATTAAATGTCAGTAAAACTTCACATGGTTTAAATGAAAACGAAGGAAACTGTTCTATAAGATGTCTGTCTTCACCTTTGTGTCCAATTTTCCTGGCCTCTAGAAAGTATAAAATCGGTATAGATGACACCTATAGAAATTCTGAGCTCAGACATGTAATGGAAACTGGTACAGATACTTCCAGGAAACACGGTCTGGAGTAATTTTGGTTAATGGGAACTAATTTGATATTTAATGGGTTGCTTTGAAGCACACATGCCTGTATAGTTGTACTGAATATGATTCTTTTTTTCTCTTCTGAGATATTGACGTTGGGTATTTGAAGTCTTTTAATGTCAGATAAGATGGTAGTTTTTACTCTGAAGTAAAGCCTGCCTCCCCTGGCAAATCTGCAAACCCTAGAGAGCAATGTCTTTGGAACCTTGAGAAGCAGGAATCTCAGCTGGAGTCCGCAAGACCGCGGCCTTGATCCCGAAGCCAGTGCAGACCAAATACCGAGCGTTCACTCTAAGATCCCTATTGAGCATTCCAACAAAGCCAAATAATTCTGCTTGGTTATTCTGCCCTGCGAATTCTTGCAAAAACAGGCCAAATGGATTGAAATTAGATTTAGTTTATGAATGCATTTTGCGATACGATTAGAATTGGGATGAAGGTGGAGAGAAAATGAGTCTATTAGAAAAACCATTTTTAAGATTTTTTTCAATCTCCCTGAGTTTCTCTTTGTTTCACTAATGTCTCCTGATTTTTTCCTTTTTTTGCATGGACTGATGAACTATTTTCAAGAAACAGAGGACTTTGCCACATTGGATATCCATAGACAGTGTCAGAACCCCAGAAGAAAACTGTCTCCTGAGGATGCATCCCCAGACCTTCATCATCATAGAAACGGTGACAAAACTGAAAGGGGGGGTGGGCAGGGATTTATTACAGATATACCTCATGGAGTCAAGGCACCATCTCCCCCACCCCCACTTCACCTCCATGCATGCTGAGTAGGACTATAGTCCCAGTGTGCCATGAACCAGACTTCCCAAGCAGGGGAGCTACTGGGATCTCGAGTGGAGCAGAGCAGCCAATTGGACCTATATAACACAGAAGGCAGACAGGCATTCTCTCTTGCTTCTGCAGCCCAACTCTCCCTGGTACTGCTGGGAAGGAGACAAGGAGGAGACACACGGAGGAGAGATATGCAGAGATTACTGGAATAGAAACTTGGAAGAGACACATGGGTGAGAAGCACACAGAGGCTGTCCTTGGCAGAGACAATGGCAGTGTTATCTTGATTTTTATTTTTTATTTTCATTTCTCTCTCTCTCCTTCTGTCCCAGCTCTCTGCCTAATCCCTTTCTTGTGGTTCCCTGCGAGAAGATACCTTAGATTTGTGGCAATAGTTTGGGCCTCAGGGGTCCCACTTTGGACTATGTTTGGCCAGGCATTTGCTCTCAAGGGATGGATAATCTGGGGAGTTTTACTGGAAAATTATTATTAGCGGTATCCTTTCTGCTCTTCTCTCTCTGCACACTAATTCTATTAAAAATCTTTCATACTAAGAACATTAAAATGAAGATTGTATTCTAAATTACTCTGTAATACTGAACTTAATTTTCAGAATACAAGTTTTCAAAATAGCAGCTATGTAACTGGTTTAAGACCAGCAAAGGGCTTATAGCTTTTAACAAATATCCAATGTTGGCAATCAAAAGAAAACTATTGACAGGGAAGACTGGTAGTTTACACAAGTGAGGGGAATCTAAGGGCCAGACATCTATACAACGGGTAAAGAGCAATCACCAATCACCATCCTTCCACACCCTAAGATCACACCAGCACCATGGCTGACACAACACCTGGGTGACAGGTCAGCCTTTATTGTAAGTTCACCAATATTCTTGTCAGGCAAACTAGATCTATCAAAGGAAGTTAGCTGACACACAGCAGGTGAGGCAGACCAGCTTCCTATTCCATTCTGGTCTATGACAAAATTTTCAAATTACAGGCTGCAATCCACTGTGAGATCATTAAATTAACTTAATAGGTTAAAACAAGAATTTTGCAAATAGAAGTAGAAAATATTAAAGTGACTGCATACAAAAAGGGCATAGGTTCAATGAACTTTTAATGTACACATGTATGTGTATACTGGGCTATAATGATGTGAAAATGTTTTGAGGACCATGGTCAAAGGAGTCTGATGAAAACTGCTGATTCAGGGAATTTTGATTATAACCATTCTAACCACATATGGCAATAAGAATTAAAAACAAAGACTAAATGTCCTAAATACATGGAATTTTGACACCCAGGAATTCTTTAATAGCTGTATCATTAAATCGAATGAATTATACTGGTTTCAAACCAGTACATGAATAAAAGCCATCAATATCTTCTGATTAAAAAAATGTATTAAAAAATACACTAAAAAATGTAGGAAAGGTATAATGAGCATTATGCCAGGACTGTCAATAGTTCTGGGCAGCAAGAACATAAAGAACTAATTTTCCTGCTAATTTACCTGATTTTTCTAAACTTTCTGTAACAAGTTATGCAATCATTTTTTTTAAAGCGGCTAAGCAGACATGACAACTAAATATACTAAGTGATCGTAGACTGGTTGATCCTGTCCTGGAGAGGAAAAATGCTACAAAGGACATTAACAAAACTGGAATACAAATATCAATTTTTATATTATGGATTGCTTTTCATTAACAGAATATTCCTATTCTTTACAAATACACTAAGGGCAGGAAAAGGCCATGTAACTTAGTGTTGAATTATGCTTATTAACACACACACACACACACACACACACACACACACACAGAGGACACGCATGAACACAAATGATGAAGCATAATGGGTTAATAGAGTGTAGGCAACTCGGGGTAGAGTGCTTGGGTGCTCTTTTGCACTACTTTCATTACTGCAACTTTTTTCAAAGTTTTAATTTATTTCTAATTTAAAAACATGTATCCATTTTAAAATAAGATAAAGCAAAAAACAGTAACTCGCTCAGATAATTCATTTATGCCAAACCTCCTCTCAGAAGTCCCCCAGTTTAAGAAAGAGGTATGCTCCAGCTTTGGAATGCTAAATGAAGCCCTGTTTTTGGAGCAACCCAGCCTGTTCACAGCTCTCCCTCCCTCTGAGGGTTGGGCCTTACCTTCACCTCCCCAGTGCTCGACGGCTGTTGGATGGGCTGGCCCAGCTGCTTCAGCGTGCTTGGCTTGAGGCCACAAGTCCTCACAGAGGGAGTCTTATCTGAGACAACCAGTAGCAAAACCAGTGATTTAAGTACATTTAGAGTCCCCCAAAACTCACATCTCTGTTCTCATCACCCCCATTCCTATCCTCTTCCCACTAGACAGCCCACCCTGCTGGGACTGCCCCAATCCTTACCGCTCAGAGGAAAGGCCTGTCTGGCCCTGGGCAGCCCCATGCTGCCACCTCGCCCTACATTAGTAGGGGCCGGGAGGATTGCTCTCATGGGCCTTGCTGCAGCCAGTAATGAGGGCTTGCCCCTTGCTCTTCCTTTAATCTCTGAGGCTTTCGGCCCAGGGGTGAGATCAACTCTGAAAGATACAAGAAGGGATATCTCCTAGAAAAGCTGGACCAAGGGCAGCAAGAAAGCCGAAGTGCAATGTCCAAAGAGCACTTCATTAGATGGATAGCATAGGGGTCGCAATGTCAAGTTTTAGACAAAATAGTTTTAAATTAAATAGTTATGTAGCCCTGGGCAAGCAATTTCACTCTTCCATTACCCTCAAGTTCCTGATATGTAAAGTGAAATAATAAGTACATGTATTTCATGGGCTAATCATGAAGGTAAAAACATGCAAAGCAGCACCTACAGTGTGGGAGACTAGCAGCAACTGCAGTTATTCTAGAATATCTAATCTGCTGCTAATTAGAACAAGTAGTCAAAGCACATCAGTCTCCCACACAGGGTGGTTTTGAGATCCTGGAGAGCAAAGCCTATTTCCTTCATGCTTATAGCTCCAATACCCAGAACAGAGCCAGCACCACGGAAGACCTCAATTTGCATTTGCTTCAGTGAATTCACCTGCCCAAACAAAATGCACAGTTTAAAAAAATGCAGTCAAAAAAATAAAAAAGATCAAAGTGCACAAGTGATTCTCTAAGGATACAGAACCACCTGGATATATGCTGTTAAAAAAAAAAGGCAAGACAGAAATATGAACATTAAACTAGTAGGTATGTAAAAGGAATAAATATAGACATATATACATACATGTTTGCATGTACTTAAAATTACCTCTACAAATGCAGAACGTTGGGACTACTGACTGGGAAATTGAAATGGATGACTGAAATAAGGGATAAAAGGAAAATTTTTTCACTAATATATTCCTTATATACTTTTTAAGTCTGAATTTGAATGTGAATATATTTCCTTTTCAATAATAAAATTTTTAAATAATGATTAGGTAAACTAGAATTTCTAAACCTTGGCTCTATTAACATTGTGGGCCCGATAATTGTTTTGTGGGGTGTCCTTGCACTCTAGGATGTTCAGCAGCATCCCTGGCCTCTATCCATAAGATGCCAGTAGCAAACCCTCACCTCACCCCCAGTTGTGACAACCAACATTATCTCTGAACAGTTGTTGCAATGTCCCCTGGGACAAAACTGTTCCCCACTGAGAACCGCTGATATAAACAAATAAAAGCCCTTGGTTACCAGACCACAACTGCCTCTGGGAAGAGACTACATGGAGAACTATTACAACCTCTAAGAAGGAAAAGGGGATGAAAAACGGCCCACACTTTGGATCTCCTATTTGCAAGGCACTGAGCTGCCTGCTTTATACATAATCTTTTTCATTACATGGGCAGCTATTCAAAGTTTTAAGTACCTGACTTAAGATGTTTCAGAGGAGGTCCTCCCTGGTGGCTGAGGGGTTAAGTCTCAGCACTAGGAAGCTATCACCAGCTACTGCAGCATGAGTTTGGTCCCCGGCCAGGGAGCTTCCCACATGGTGCAGACTTCTCCTGCCTCACCCACTGCTCCCCTCAGCAGTGTATTTCAGCAGATCCGACTGTTCTGCTTCCTATTCCTTGTCTGGTGAATCCTCTCACCCCTTGCACCTGTTGCCTAGACCCCAGCTCTTGTATGCATAGATAAAATAAATCTTTAAAAAAAAACAAAAAAAAAAAAAACCATGTTTCAGGGCCTCCCTGGTGGCGCAGCGGGTGAGCGCTGCGCTGTGGAGCTGGCGGCAGCGGCAACGTGAGTTCGACGCCCGGCCGGGGAGAATCCCACATGGCGCGGCAGACCTCTCCTGCCTCGCCCGCTGCTCCCCTCAGCAGTGTATTTCTGATCTGCCTGTTCTGCTCCCCGCTCTGTCTCTGGTGAACCCTCTCGCCGCCCCACGCCTCTGGCCTGTACCCCAGCTTGTATGCATAAATAAATAAATCTTAAAAAAAAAAAAAAAAAACATGTTTCAGAACTCAAACATAAGACAGCAACAAAGGCAGGACCAGAACTGCATTCTCTGATCATGAGGCCAGGAATCCTTCTATTAGGTGCTCTCAGAAGGCTTCTTTCCAAAACCAGTATCTGGGATCATTACTACACTGTAACACTGACCACAGCCTGCCCCAGGGAGACCCTCATAACTGCTTTAGGGAGACAGACAAGAGAAGTATAAGGAATGAGATGGCAGGGCACCATGGAGTGTAGTAGGAAAGGCAAATCACGATCGGTCCCTAGGCCCTGCTCTCTGTAGCTCTAAAACAGAAACCTTAACTGCTGCTTCCTAAAGGAATGAAGCAGGGGACACAGGACAAAAAGACATAGGCAGTTTCCAAGCAGCTATTCAAATACAATCTTATAATATATGAAGAGACTGGCTTACCCTGCAGTTTTTTTAGGAGCAGGGAGTGGACTGGAGGTGCCGGTCCCCTCAGCAGGTGGTGGTATGTCTGATCCAGGACTGTCATTCTCAGATGTCCCCAAGGTGACCTCAGATTGCACACCATTCTTGACCACTGGCATCTTAGTGACTGCTGTACCACGATTCCCAGGAGCTTCCTTGACCAAAACATGGGCATCTGAGATGATCACTTCCTCCCACTCATTCTCCTCACCCACTTCTCTTGGAGGAGCTACACTTAGGAGCTGGCTTACAGCTTCGGAGTTCTCCACAGTCAGCTGGGAGGCATTTTCCTTAGGGGAATTTTGCTCAGTGGTGACAGGCTGCTGATGTCTTTTAACTACAGAGCCTCTGGAGGAGACACCAGAAGCCAATTCCACTTTGACTTTGGCTGGCTTTTCCTAGAAAATATAAGAATAACTTTGTACACATATGACATTTTACGGTTGACAACACAGTCAAAATATTCAGTTGATCCTCATGACAGAAGTGAATGGGTGTCAGATAAAGGAAACTGAGGCCCAGAGTGGAAGAGGCTAACTAAAGGTGCCAGGTTTAAAACTAGCCCGAACAGAAGTCTTATTTCAGGTCAATTTCACTAAAGCATTCAATGTCCCACTTAAGATAAAGTTGGGCTCCTCCTAACAAATATATCAATATGCCCCTTTGGGTTTCAGCAAACAACTGATGGCATTTTTTACCTTGATCTTTGGCTCTCCAAAGCCCACTTTTCTGTGTCTAGAAAACAGGTATTTGGATCTACAATTCCTAAGTTGTGGCCCCTCTTTCTAATTCAGCTAATCCCAATGTGGCTTCAGTCTCCCACGGAGAGATTCAAAGCTTCCAGCTCTTTTGAGGAAAACTTTTTTTGTCCCAGTTTATTTCAGGTGAGTATTGAGACAAAGCCATCTGCCACAAACTTCTCACTGGGTCATATTAACTCATACATATTAAGACCTAGAAAATATTCAAATTCACTAAAAATAGCAGCTGCTACCAGAGATAGACCCAATTTAAAAAATTCCTTAATGCTTTAGCTTTCATCCAATCAACACCACTTGGGAATATAGCATTATTTATTTTCTCTCTCTTTCTCTCTCACTGTGTACATATACATACTTTCCTAATTACTTATGTGACCTAGGGTAAGCTTCATCTGAATCCTCATTTCTGCGTAATGACATTGAGCGCGCATTGGGCTCTCAATGCTTATCAGTAGAAGATAGGCTTTTGGGTAGCCCAGTTCTTCATGGTGCAGGACTCCCCTGTAGGATGCAGGAAGGTTAGCATCTATGGTTAAGATCATTTAATTTCAACATTAGCTCCCGGTCGATGACTGCCAATAACCCCTTATATTTCCATAGCCCATGATGCAGCATGCTGCCTCTAGTTAAGAAGCAGTAACAGAGGACTTTTAAGGAATATCTGGTAAAGCACCCTCAGATTCTAACACACAATAACCCACAAGGATGAACAAAGATAGAGAAAAATTCCAAGTAAACTGCACAAAGCTTACTTAATGTTGGAGAGGGAAAAGTCAACAGAAAAATAAGAGACAAATTAAACTAAATGCCTCCAATGAGGTTTTTTAGTAAATCACTGCCCACTAAGTAGGTTATTTTAGACAAAAATCCTATGCAAGAAGATTGGATTTAATTTAAGCAAGCAGAGAAAAAAATTCTAGCTAGTGATCTGACATTTAACTCAACCTACCCTTTTCAGATGCCACTTTCTTTCAAGCTGGAAGGCAAACACTACCAGTGGCCCACTCAGAGACCCCAATTATGCCATCAGAGAACCCACAGGAGTGAAACCTTAAGCTAAAGAGCCTTATATATCATCTTTTGTCCCAACCAATTCGTTGGGAACTGTGCCACATGTTTCCTGAGCTAATTTTAGCCAGTATGAACTCTAGAACAATACAAGAAAAGGTGAGTCATTTCCTGACTGGCACAAACACATTTGGAACTTCAAGAAACTATTTATACTTGCTACTTCACTCAAGAACTCTTAAGGTTCTGCAGCTAAACAGCACAGCAATGCTCAAGAAATGCGGTTTACTGGAAAAGGTGATGGCATAATAAGCTGTAAATATTTAACAAATCACACCTCTTAAATCTATTTTTCCTCAGCTGGGAAACACAGAGTTGACTAACTGATGACCAAAGTTAAAGTCACTTTATCTCTAAAATTCTAAGTGTACTGATGCTAAAATGTCACCCTTTCTTACGCTGACGTATTCGGGTCTTAGGAGATTTAGAAATCACAGTGTCTACTCTTTACATGTTAAATGTTGCAAAAACCTTTGGGGAAAAAGAAGCTGACTTAGAAAGCCAAGATGGGGAACAAGGAGGGGAACAAGGAGCTGACATAAAAATTGTTTTCATAAGTTTGAGCTCAGAAAGAGAACTATGGCTCACAAGTTATTTCAGTCAAGGAACATGAAATGAAAAAGAAAAGTCAAAGTAAAAACAATGTAAGACAAAGCCACATGCTCAGACAGACTCACACGAAGGCCTGGGAACAAGGCCATTTGACAGACCTGCTGTGCATCAGTGGGGAAGAATCAAGGAGTGTTCCGGCTACTATCCAAGCAATCTCTGCAGCCAGCTAAGTATGTTTGGGGGGAGAATAATCAGGTTGGGAATAAAATTGAATAGTTTCCTACCAGAGAAGGGACACCAGAGAAGTGAGCACAAGAAACGAACAAAATCTCCTCAGATCCTAAGCACCCATGTTTTTTCCCTGATACGTGAAGTGAGAACATTAACAGTAACACTAAGTACAATAACTATACCACTGCCAATGATAGCAGTGAAGCCTTGCAGAGAATTTAATGACCACCACAGATGTGCCAACAACTATACATGGATAAGCTCATTTGACCCTTCCAGCAATCCAAGTGAGGCAGGTGCTACTGTTAACTTCCATTCACTCTGGAAAGAAAATCTAAACCAAGGGAAACATAAAATGGCATTTGCAAGTTTACAGAAGCAGGGTTTTGCACTTAAGAAACTGACTCCAAAATTTATTCTTGGTATTATACCATTTCCCAGAATTGGTGCCTCCTTGAAGTCCAACACTCAAATCAGACAGCCAAAATCACCATGCCAATATTTCTCTCAAAGGTGTTCTATAGATACTGTCACAGCAGAACTCAACAGGCATGCTACTTGAAGTTTCCCCTTTACAAATATGCTGACTTAAACACAGGGCAATCCAAGCCTAAACTATTTTCATAAAAACAATGCTCTCTTGGCCTCCCTGGCGGCACAGCGGTTAGGCGCTGCACTGTGGAGCTGTCGGCAGCAGCGACACAAGTTTGACGCCCAGCTGGGGAGAGTCCCACATGGTGCGGCAGGCCTCTCCTGCCTCGCCCGCTGCTCCCCTCAGCAGTGTGTTTCCGTTGATCTGCCTGTTCTGCTCCCCACTGTCTCTGGTGAACCCTCTCGCCGCCCCACGCCTTTGGTCTGTACCCCAGCTTGTAAGCATAAATAAATAAATCTTAAAAAAAAAAAAAGGTCTCTCTTTCCTTCTCTACCACCTTAATTCTACTGATCCTTCAAAACCATCTCTTCTATAAAACCATCCCTGTCTATTCTAGTTCTTTTGGCCCTTAAATAACTTACAGTCTCAGTGTCAAAAATGTGGCAAGTATGAATAATTTATATAGTCAGGGCCAAGCATGCAGCAGGTAGCCAAAAAAAAAAAAAAAATGTGTGGAACTGAACTTAATGTCTGATCCACTGAGCACCATTCATTCAGAGACAGAGATGTACACTTGGAAAATTAGGCATAAATACTGGGTTAGGGGCCTCAGTTATAATTGGAAGATGGAAAGAATTTTGAGCTAAAATGCCAGCTCTGTATCTGAATAATTGATAAGCCAGTATGGAGGGTACTTGCTAAAATTTTAAACCTAACAGAAAATGAATTAACAAGGTGTAGACATTCATAGGAAATTATGAAACATTATGAAAGATATTTTTGAAAAATATTTAATGCCATGGCATCAAATGACGAAAGGCAAGATACAGAACTTGTATATTCCCTGAAAAAAGATGGAAAGAAAATATACCAAAATGTTCATAATGACTTTTCTCTAGATGGCATAATATCATGGACATTTTATTCTTTCCTTTAAAAACATTCAACAGTGAAATCCACTTAGCAGTAACCCTAAAACAAAAGTGAGGACAGAGCAGGAAAACGACTTGTGGGGCCTTCCAAAGCAGAGGTGGCCAATGGCCCTTACCTTTGGGACCCACTTCCCTCCAAGGAAGTTACCACAGGTAGGACACTTAGGTGGTTTGTGCCTGGTGACATAGGTAAAGGAGCAACCCGGGCTGGTACATGTCCCATGGCCCCGACGGGTGTACGTAGTGGTCTGTGAGGAAAAGAGCAGGTTGGAATCAGTACTGCAGTCTGGTATCTGGGTTCTGACAACCACTGTGACACAACAACACTAATAGGTCACCAGCTTGCCGGAGGAGAGCCAACTTCTGGTGTCCAAAAGGTCCGAGTTAGAAAGGTCCTATATACAACTAGTTTACTCTTTAGAAGTGGATAAACTGAGCTCAAATGGGGAAAGGAAGGTGCCCAAGGTTATAGTTAGATACCAGAACACAGTCAAAGCTGCTACTGAGCAGGTTACTGTGCAGTTCTAAACACTATACCGGCACCTCACCCAAGGCTCACGGTGCTGTGACACAGCAGGTGCACTGCTACTGAGCTTCAGAGCAGCTAAGTGCTCACTGATGTAACACAGCGACTCGTGGCAGAGGCAGACCTAGAACTCACATCTCTCTGAATCTTAGTGCAAGATTTCATCCACGCATCCAGTTGCTATCCTATGGCACTGAATACTAAAGAATTTGCTTCATTAAAAACTCTGACAACCATGGATGGAGCTAGACAGGACGATGCTAAGTGAAATAAGTCACAAGAAAGACACATGATTTCACTCACATGGGGAATATAAAGAAACAAAACAAAAGAACTGACAAAACTAAACCAAAACATTAGAAATCTGACTACAGAACTGAGGCTAAGAGAAGGGAGGGTGGGAGTAGGGAAAAAAGCAGGGAGGAGGCCCAATGAACTATGGTGGAGGATAATGGGTACTGTGGTTTTGAAGTACATTTGAAGAAGTGCGAAACTATACCCCTAAATCATATACAGTGCTGTAAACCAGTGTTACCAAAATAAAAAACTGGGGGGGGGGGGAGGTGGGAAGGGGAGAGGAGAGGGAGAGAGGGAAGGAGGGAGGAAGGAAGGAAGATAGATCAGAGAACTATCAATAGGACCCAGGATTCAGTTACATAAAAACAGATCATGGTCACTAAAATAATGAGAGAGATGTCCAGTAAGAAACCAAGTACTTTCACACTCAACAGAATTTAATTCTTTGTATGTGAATATTCTCAGTCACTGGCTCTTTTCCATCGCTGATTTCCTTTGAACAGAATGCAGTACAGCGGGTTATCACATTTCAGTTACAAATAGAAATTAGCAATGCTCCAATTCTAGATTAATTCTGGAAAGAAAACATTTCCTGTCAGATTTGTTCTGTTATGACTTTATTCAGCAATTAAACCCAGCTTCCCTAGTCTAGTTCAAAAGCAAAACCTCCCTTGGGGAGACATCACTGACACGAGGCTACCCTGGCCCGGACGCCGAAGGAAAGGGTGAGGGCTCAGTGTGAGTGGAGTGACCAGGGCAAGAGACCAGGCTCTGGGTTCCAATCTGCCACAGACACACTGAATGACCTCGGGCTAAGTCACCCTAGCTCCTGAGCTCTGTAAAATTACCTGTCCTTCCTATTTCATGGATATATCCCAAGAAGCAAATAAGGTAAGAAGTGAGGAAGCATGTCATTTAGTAAACTGAAAGACTGTAAAGGTTTGTAAGAGACAACTATTACTGGGAAATAAAACACCTTCTATCTTTTCCCAGATTGTGGCCCCATAGAAAACATTCATTCTGTATACCCCAAAAAGCAGAGAAAAATTAAGTTAGATTAGTTCTCTAAGTAAATTATCATGAATTTGGAAATACTCGTAAAGAGCAGTTTATAGAAATGACTTAGTGTTCAAGGCCGGTATTTCATTCGTAAGCATTATTCATAACACATCTTCCACAGGAGCTTGGCTGACACTTATTAGACCTTGAAAGAATACAAATTCCAAGGAGAACAAAGCCTCAGGAGAAATAAGTAGTTTCTCCATGAATCAGGCTAAAGTGGCTCTTCCTGTTTAAGATCCTACAACTTCCTTATTTAGGATTATTTTGCTTATCCAAGGCAGGAGTTTCAGTAGGTTATGATAAATTAAAGATGCATACTATTTCTCCTAAAGAAAGCTCCAAATAACCAAAACAAAGTTAATAGCTAAGAGAAAGGATGACCTAATTAGTAAATGGTGCTAGGAAACATGGACAGCTACATGCAAAAAAAATTAAAGCAATCTCCACATCTAACACCATACACAAAAATTAACTCAAAAAGGATTAAAGATTTGGACAAACAAAGCAAAATCATTAAGTACTTGAAAGAAAATATAGGGGACGCACTACAGGACATCTACCACAAAGATGTATTTGGGAATACAACCCTAACAGTAAAGGAAACAAAAGCAAAAATAAGTGGGATTATATAAAAATTAAAACTTTTGTACCTCAAAAGGAATCATCACAAAACCAAAAAGGCACTGTACAGAATGGGAATACATGTCTACTATTCATCTGGCAAGGGGTTAATCTTCGAAATTTATAAACCATTTATACAATGAAACAACCCAATTAAAAAATCACCACAGGACCTCAACAGGCACTTCTCTAAAGACCACATTCAGATGACTGACAGACATGGAAAAACGCTGCTTAACATCACTTACTATAAGAGAAGTGCAAATCAAACCACACGGAGATACCACCTTAAGGCTTTGAGAACAGCTCATACAAAAAGAATGGAATTAACAATTGTTGGTGAAGTTGTGGTGAAAGGGAACTCTCCATCACTGTTGGTGGGAGTACAAGTTGATACAGCCCCTGTGGAAAACGGCATGGAGATTTCTCCAGAAAATAGAAATGGAAATTCCCTTTGACCCAGCAGTACTTCTATTAGGTATTTACCCAAATTACATGAAAGACCCAACACCTATGCACACAGCAGCACTGTTTACAATTGCCAAATCATGGAACCAACCCAGACACCCTTCAACAGATGAAAAGATAGAGGAACTCTACAGCATATGTTTAATGGAATACTAGCCAGCACTAAAGAAATTAACTGGTGGCATTTGGGACAAAATGGACAGATTTTGAGGTGATTCTGTTGTGTGAAATCAGTCAAAAAGTGAAAGATTTTGAATGGTTTCATCTATCCATGGAATATAAATATCAAAAAAATGATTACATGCAAACAACAGAAGAAATACAAATTTGAACTTGGCAGAAAGAAGATAATGGTTGCCAGAGGGAATGGAGAAATGGGAGGGGGAATGGGAGAGGGAGGCACTGGTAGTTTGGTGGAGAGAGGAAAAAAAAAAAGATTACCAGCTATAGCAATGTGGCCTCAATAAAAAAAAAAATTAAACACAATTTTTTTTTAGTTAATAGCCAATTAAGTCAATAAAGTAGATAAAACAGATTCATTAAAAATATTCAATTAATTCAAAAGAAACCATAACAAAACTGATAGGACAAAAAGAAAATAAATTTTATGAAGACCAATACAAGCCTAACCAAAACAATCATCACACTTAATATAAATGGCCTAACTACCACAACTGACAGTGACTGCCAGACAGATCTTGCTCTTAGAGCCAAACTATATGCTGCCTCCAAAAAGCATTTTAAATACAAAGATTCAGAATAAGGGATGGAGAAAGATGTATCTTGCTAACAATAATAATCAAAAGAAAGCTAGATATCAGACAAAGAAAACTTCCTAAGTAATTCTGCCAATTACAGCAGTCACTTCATAATGGAATCAATTTATCAAAGGGACATAAAATCTTAAAATGTTAATGTATTTAAAAGTTAAATGCATGACACAAAAATGAATAAAAATGCAAGAAATAGAGATAGAGGAACTTAGAAAACAACATACCTCAAACATAAATCAAAACTTCTGACCAAATATAATAACTCAAACCCAACAACATATAAGAGCAATACATCATTGCCAAGAGGAATTTACAACAAGAACACAGTTGGTTTAACATCTGAAAAGCAATGAAATAAACCACAATACTAAAAGTTGCACAAATATCTCAACAGACACAGAAAAAAGCACTGACAAAATCCAACATCCATTCCCAAAGTCTCCACAAATTAGGATTAGAAGAAAATGTCCTAAATTTGAAAAACCTACAGTTAACATTATGCCCAATGGTGAAAAACTGAGTGCTTTCCCCTAAGATGAAGAATAAACACAAACAATCTGCTCTCACCACTTCTATTCAACATTGCACTGGTGGTCCTAGCCAGGAAATAAAGCAAGAAAAAGAAATACAGAGCAGAAAGGAAGAAACTAAACTGCTGTTATTCAAACAAAATGATCATCTACATAGAAAATCTAACAAGCTACGAAAAGGCTACCAAAATACATGAGTTCAGCAAAAGAGCAGAATACAAATTTACTATACCCTAGTAGTGATCGATCAGATATATAAAAAAAAAATTTCCTACCATTTACAACAGGGTAACAGGACATGAAATATATAGGGCTGTATCTCAGCCTAGCTGCTGCAGTGTGTGATAGAAAAAAAAAAAAACATTAACTGAAAATCAAAACAGAACAGAGTCTTTGCTCTGTTTTGATTCGCAGCCCAGTGGTCTTGAATCATTCAGACAGCAAGTTCTTTCCCTTTTGAGTTTTCTCCCTGGTACGTACACTAACAGGACTGTACAGTAACAGGATTCAATTTTTCTACATTGTGTGTTTCTGAAATTTCGATAAAAGCCAGAGAACTACTGCAGGAAAATGCTCTCAACTAGGAAGGTTTTCATTTCACTTGAAGAGCTTATGGCTCCCGTGGAACTCCATTTGCAGGCCCTCCCCTAACCTGGCTCCCAACCCCCTAGTTAAGAACACCTGGACCAGATCATCTCTGAGACCTTTACCAGTATCAGCATCCCAAGACTGTAAGACTTTTAGAATATCATCTGGAAGAGAATTCTTAGAGTCCCAACCTCCACCAACTCCCCCCGCACTGACCAGTTTGATGGAGGTGGGGTTCTCCACAACTGAGTAGGCAGGAAGAGGCAACATGATGAACTGTGTGGCTGGCACAGAGGAGCTACTCTCGTTGGACTCCTGTAGGCTCAGGAAAAAGGGCAGTTTTATTAAAGAATGAAGAATATCCAGGGCCACCCACAACACTGGAAGAGCCAATCAAGTTCAACAACCACAACGTGCTTATCCTATGTGTTTGGCTTGTAAAATCAAATGAATCTACAATTATCTCAAAATATTAAGAACAAGGAGAAAATCACTATCACATGTGCTACCCTTCTTTTACAGATGAGAAAACTAAGACTCTAAAAGACTTGGGGTTCCTGAGATCACACAAACCCTGGAAAACCTGACTCTCCTGGTTCTGGTGATGGGCCTTGGCCAGGCCAGGCCACGCTTCACTACTAGGAGCAGCAGCACTGAACCACCAACCTGGGCCGTTCCCTTTGCGGGAGTGCCTGCTCTCAGCCACTTAGGCCAGAGGGGCTGTACCCTGCTGGTCCTCTCAGCCTGAAGAGAACTGCTACCTCTCTGAGGATGCCACCCTACCCAGGACAAGAGGGCACAGGGGCAGCTTCCCCACTTGCAGAGGACCTGGCGGTAATAGGATCACTAAAACTGCTCTGTCCCCTCCACTCTGCGTGACACAGTCAGTGGAGAGAACTCCCTCTTTTTTGGGCAGTCTTATCAACCCGGCCCTCAAGAGAACTTTCTCCTTGCTATCTACTCTGTGTCCAGGAAAACCACTTGAAAATCTTCCTTAACAGTTCAAGGGGCCACCGTGTTTTGTGAAACAATCTTCAGGGAACTCAACATTTTAAATGATATTAACAGTCTGATGGATGCTGGCTTTGATTCATAAAAGCACAAATACCATTTTCCTCATTCCTGCTACTGCACATTATGTACCACCTCAAGTGAAGAAAATTCTGGCTATGCTGGGCCAAAGTTGGTGAGAGTGCCCCAGAAACTTAAGAGACGTTTGCAGCAAGTCTAGGGGTGAAAAGTCTCAACAGGACCGCAGCGCTAGCCAGAGTACACACCAGTCCTCTCAATTTCCACTGCTGCAGAACCACACTACCCAGTGTCGTGACTTTTTAGTAATTCCACATAGAGCAAAAGACATTAGTACCAAAGATACTTACCCTCATGACTGTTACCACTGACATGCTCTCCCCAACCTGGGGATGGGGTACAGCCAGGCTTCCCGTGGGGAGGTCTGGTGAGTCATTCACCAAGGTCTCTTCGATTACCAGGCTTGTCTGATAAGGTTGGTGGCTCTCCCCTACCTCCAGGGATGCCTCCTCCAGGAGCACATCCTGGCCAAGGATCTCGGAGGTGGTGATCTCCTGTATAGCACCGGGCTGGGCAAGGCTTCCCACCTCTTCGGCTAGGGCCTCCACAGCCAGGCGCTGCTCCACCATGCCTGCATGGCTGGACACGGTCTCCAGGGCAGTGTTGGACACAAGAGATGGTCCTTTAGGGGCCATCTGGTTCTGGGCTACACACAGCTCTAGCTGAGGGCAGCTCCGATCCTCTTGCAGGCTGCTCTTGGGGATGATGATGTAATCTGAGCGTGGGAGGATCTTTCGGAAACCTGGGATGTCCGGAACCACAGCAGTCAGGGCAGAGAGCTTAGAATTCTAAGAATAAGGAAGCCAGGAAGGATAAACAAACAGAAATAGAGAGTTAGATCACATAGATATATACTTTAAAAAAAATTTTTTTTCTTTTGTGTGTGTAAAAGAACTGAGGCATAAGCCAGAGGTGCGGGGGGTTGAGAGGACCCACCAGAGACAGAGTGCGGAGCAGAACAGGCAGGTTCACTGAAATACACTGCCAAGGAGGGCAACAAGCAAGACAGAAGAGGTCTGCAGCACCATATGTGGGCCAGCTCCCTGGCCGGGAACTGAACTCAGGCCATAGTGGCTATAGTGCTGAGACTTAACCCCTAGGCAACCAGGGAGGCCCAGGTTTACACTTACTAACTATACTTTTTCTGCAAAAGGAACCAGACTCTACTCTATTAACCTAAAACTTAGATAGGGTCTGCCTCTGTGAACCATGTCATTTTCACTTCAGTCACACGTTAGCCAATGCAGCTTATATACTCAATCACACAGGAGACAAAGATATGGAACCCCAGGTGTGGTGTAGTCTTGAACAAATCCTTTCCCCCTTTTAGGCCTTGCTGCCCCATCTGTATAATAAAGATGCTAAATCTGGCCATTTGAGAATTCCTTTCTAACTGATACCTTATTGTCCCAAAACAGCAGAAAATTTAAACACCATTATGTATAATGTTCAATAAAAACAAACAGTCCAGGGCCTCCCCAGTAGTGCAGCGGTTGAGTGCTGTGCTGTGGAGCTGTCGGCAGCGGTTCGATGCCCGGCTGGGGAGAATCCCACATGGTGCGGCAGACCTCTCCTGCCTCACCTGCTGCTCCCCTCAGCAGTGTATTTCTGATCTGCCTGTTCTGCTCCCCACTCTGTCTCTGGTGAACCCTCTCACCGCCCCACGCCTCTGGCCTGTACCCCAGCTTGTATGTACAAATAAAATAAAATCTTTTAAAAAAAAAAAAAAAAAAAAAAAAACAGTCCAAATTACAAGTCAAAAGGACAAGCTGGAACCCAAGGCAGTAAGTAAGGATTCTTGACAGCAATGGTATCTCCCAGTGCTGGTTGCTCCTTTTATAACTAAGAGGACAAACAGCTCATGAAGCAAAGGTTTCATGAGAGAATGTGTATATGGAAGGTGTAATCTGACAGAGTCTGAATATACGGGGTGGTTGGGGAGGGGGGAGGCAAGATAAATATAAATACTGACTTAGAATATTAACGTTTAAAAAATATTTTCTGACCTTAACAATACTAGTAAGTTAGATGCTATTATTATTCCCACTTGATAAATGAGGGAATTGAAACAGGGAAGTAAATATTTCCAAAACAAAATTAGCAAGTAGTGAAACTGGGACTGCAGGCCAGGTCTTCCCTGAAACAAGGACACCCAGGTACTAGAAACTCTGCACAGCTAATTGGCACCAAGAAAAAGGTGCTTTTATTTTTTCAATCTAAACTGAAAGTTACCCAATAAGGAAAACAGAAAAGTTCAAAGTGAACAGTTAGGACCAAAATTAAATGGAACAAAAAATAATTTCAGAAGCATCTTTTAAAAGGAACACTAAGTCAATTACAAAAGGATCTTTAAATAAACCAA
This sequence comes from Scalopus aquaticus, assembly GCA_004024925.1. Taxonomy (NCBI): domain Eukaryota; kingdom Metazoa; phylum Chordata; class Mammalia; order Eulipotyphla; family Talpidae; genus Scalopus; species Scalopus aquaticus. The sequence goes on from PVIJ01001538.1 coordinate 161,051, forward strand.
AAGCAAGATGTCGATGAGACTACTGAGCGTACAAAGGAAGCACTCAGAGATGAAAGTTAAAAGCAGCACTCAGATGACACATGAAAGCAGACAGACCAAATCCTTGACGGAGCTTTTACTGGAAAGATAATGTAGAAGTGACTTTCTCTTTTTTTAAAGATTTATTATACATACATACAGCTGGGGCACAGGCCAGAGGTGTGGAGCGGTGAGAGGCTTCACCAGAGACAGAGTGGGGAGCAGAACAGGCAGATCAGAAATACACTGCTGAGGGGAGCAGCGGGCGAGGCAGAAGAGGTCTGCCACACCATGTGGGATTCTCCCCGGCCGGGCATCGAACTCGCATCGCTGCTGCCGACAGCTCCACAGCGCAGCACTTAACCGCTGCGCCACCAGGGAGGCCCTAGAAGTGACTTTCTGAAGTCACTGAAGCAGATGGATAAGAACAAAACTAAACGGTGGCAAATGCATAGGATGGTCTGGACTTAATCAACAGATCCCGGTTTCACAAAGAAACCAGCAGGCCTAAAGACATTCATCTTATGGACTGGATGTCTAACAGTGAAACCTCAGGCCCTGACACAGGGCTGGTGAGGAAAGAGACCGCCACAAGGCTCTGACGGGCTCCCAAAGCATGCAAGCAGGCCTCACCTTTACACCCGGCAACCTGGAGAGGTCCAGCACAGCATGGAAAGTCTACTCTAGTCTTGGTTCACTCTAGATGCTCAATAAATACCACCTTTTCTTATGTGGTCACTCAACATTTAATCTACTAACAGGTAATAGTGACCAAGCCAGAGTATGCCAAGAACTCAAGCAGGTGTTTACATTATTGATTTTAAACAGAGTACATATTTTCTGTCCCACTTATACATGACGAAACCAAGACTCAAGTTATTATTCTAAGATCACCATCGTTATTATCAAAGTTAATCTGTTAATATTCTTGGTAACAGTGATAGAGATGATGGTGCATATAAATTTGCATATGGACAAGGAAAAACTGGTGCAGATGACTTACATTTTTAAAAAAGTCTTTAGAAGGACAGTGCCTACATTAATCTCGTTTTAAAACCATATCACTCCAGGATTAGATCAAGTTTTCTTGAATCATGGGCAAAAAGATTGCTGATTTTATAATGGGAAAACCAAAGGGAGCGTGTGTACCTCTTCTGGACTCTACCTCCCCTCTCCACACCAGGACTGCTTCCCACTCAAGGTTTCTAAACAAACCAGCTAGAGGAGGGAGTACTGAGTGGCATCTCTACTGCTGTAGGTAACACAAAGCTCTGCCAGGAAAAGGAATAAGCCAATAAAAACAAAACAAAAAAAATCTAAATGGTAGTGGAGATGGGCTCCACTAAGGGAAAATACAGCCTGTTCTAACATAGCTACTGTATTCCTGAGGAACCTCTGCTCTGCTGCATCAAAAAAGAAGTTAGAGACAATCGTTTCCACTGAAAAAAGGAGTTCAGGGACAAGGTTTCTGCTTGCAATAACAAGGTTATTTTTCCTACAGGAATTTCAGTTTGAAAACAAACAGCCCCAGCAGTGGTAACAGTTGTTCATGCATAAAACACTTCCTGTCCTTAAATCTAAGCACTCCAAATCTGTGTCCTCCATTGTCTTTGACTTTAATCTTGCATTCTGCTTCTAGCCTAGTTCACAACCACCAGGGGTAACAGAAGAATGTGCATTATACAAAGCAGCTGTACCGACCATCCCACAGGCATATCCAGCTGCTGATTACACTCGAATAGATGGTAGGCAGCACAAGACAAGTGAATGATAGAATCTTCAACTTATGACATGAAAACTTGTGGTATAGGAGAAATGCCTACATACGCTACGATACTGAAGGAAAATACCAACTGCCTGTGAGGAAAAGGTGTTACAGTTATGTTAAAATTCAGCAAAGGAACCTGAGGCTCACTGCAGATAACGTCGGCTTCACGTACTGCTGCAAGTAAAGGACAGAGGGCACATGGCAAGAAAAATAAATGACTTAACTCAAAGTTTTCCCCAAAAAAGAAAATAGGGAACAGGCAGCTGTTTCCCCAAGGCCTACAACATTGACCCAATGGCAAAATTAATTGGGAAAAAAATTACTTACAGGATCCAAACCTTCTTTCTCCAGTTTGGCTTTCTCCAAGTAGTAACTCCTCTCGGCCACACTGAGAAGTCGCCAACTCTCACTAATCTTCTTATTGATCTCAGACTGAGGGAGGTGTGGGAGCTCCTGCTGTACTTTCAGGTAGATGTCGTAATAGTACAGAAGGTAGGCCGACCTGAAGAAGCAATAAGATTTACCCTTATTTTTATAATTTACCCTCATTTTGTCTTTTGTCTTTATATTTATCCCAGTAAATATACAATGTTAGGATATGAGTAGAGAAAAAGTAATATAAAACCTGCCTTTTCATCTCAAAGCATTTATCTAAGTAAGGACTAGAGTGAAGAAGCATTTGAGCTACAACCCAGATCATGTGTGGAAGGATGTTTTTCCCTTCAGAGAAGCAAAGGCTGGTCTGCTTTACTTTTCCGTGGACCACTTGCTTGGCAGATATGATAGGCTTTATGTTTTTTTTAAAGATTTATTTTTATTTATTTATGCATACAAGAACTGGCATGTGGGCCAGAGGTGTGTGTGTGTGTGGGGGGTGATGTGAGATGATTCACCAGAGACAGAGTGGGGAGCAGAACAGGCAGATCTACTTAAATACACTGCTGAGGGGAGCAGCAGGCGAGAGACAGGAGAGGTCTGCAGCGCCATGTGGGTTAGCTCCCTGGCCGGGGATCGAACTCATGCCACAATGGCTGGCAATAGCTTGATAGCGCTGAGACTTTAACCCCTGAGCCACCACGGAGGCCCAAGATATGATAGGCTTTAAAACCCAATATGAGCAAAAAAAAGATACAGGTGCCCTGTCACTCCACTCTCAGGGTAAGGTTATATAGGGGGCTGATCACAAAGTCTGGTTATCACTCACACTCTTACTCCTCCACACAGTCCGTGGTCACCTCACTGGTCAACAGCATCTCCCCAAAGCTGAGAGAAGTAAACTGAACATCAAAGTGACCCAGCCAATGAGGGGGCCTCCACAGGAGTCTGGAGTGTCCACAGTTAAGAGGGAGATTAGCGCTACAATTTGGTACACTCTTCATAGATCTCATTGGTAGTACTTATTCTTATTTTTACTAATGCCCTATTTTAAATATTTAAACAATAATGGTAATAATAAATAGCAGTTTTGTACATAGGTTCCAGCATTTGTATGGTGCAATTTCCTGTAACAGCCTGAAAATGTGACCAAGACCTGCCCAGGAATGGCAAATACTGGCATCAATAGGCCCTTCCCACTCCCGGTCTCCCTCTCCCCCAAATCCTGGTGCTCCCAGGGAAACTTCAGTGATTAACCAAGCACTCCCAATGACTCTGCACGCATCCTTAAAGTCTTCCTCAACACAGCCCTCCACCAGCTTCTGCCAGCAGTTACCAAAACATGCGTTTGGCTAACCTGGGTTTCTTGGCCTTTTCTCCATGTATTTTATACTTTTTCTTCTTCTTGGGTGGCCCAGGGGAGGTATAATAGGCTTCCTCAATTTCCTCCATCACGACAGTTACCTCAGTACCATCATATGTTGATGCATCCATGGCTAGAGGAAAGTCAAGCACAAACATGTTTCAAGAAGCAACCCTAAAGGAGACAGGTGACTCTTGATCAAATGATCTCTTGTTCCTGCGAGGGCTTTAAGGCTCAGTCATTTCTCAAACTCAATAGACCCTAAAAAGGCACCCATAGTATTTCTTACACATACAGATTCCAGGGTGCTACCTCAGCCGTTCTGAATCAGAATCTCTGGAGTATGGAAATCTGCATGGCTCAGGTGGTTCAGGTGATTCCCCTGACAAGGCAAATGGTCACAGGCTCACTCTGGTGGCCTTTTCACCTGTGCTCACTCATAGGCTACTCACAGTAGTCCTTCAACTCAAAGATTACTCCCACATTTCAAGAATTCCACCTGGTAACTGGTGGCGTAGAAGTTTCAATCATTCCCTCATGTTTCATCACCTCAAGCAAACTCCTTCACTAAGTTACTCATTCAATCCAAACACCCAACAAGTACTTAAGTGTAAGAAATTTCTTTATACTCTTCCAGCTTGGGGGACTTTGGGTAGGTTCTTTAGCTGCTTTTATTTCCTCATATTTAAAAAGAGCGATGGCTCACCAACTCAGCACAGATTTATAGTAATAAGGCTCAAGAAAGATCATAGAAAGTCAGGTACTATCCAAAAGGCTTATTAAGGATATTAAGGATGAACCATCTGTGGCTGAAATGCTTAGCAACATGCCCAAGGCCACTACATCCAAAACAGGAACTGGAAAACCAGATTTTTTCTAATCCCAAAATCCAATTCTCTGAGCCTTCTTTCTTTCATATTCCACACTGTTCATCTCCATAGGCAACATCTAAACCAGCGTTATTCAATAAACCGCGATTAGGGAAGTGTTCTATATCCACGTTCTCCAATATGGTACGCAGTTACAGCTGTCGAGCATCTAAACTATAGTGTGATTGCAGAATGGAATTTGTTTTGTTTAATTGCAATTAACTTAAATAGCCACATATGGCTAGTGGCTATGGTATTGAACAGTGCAGGTATAAACAGTGATCTGACATACCAGTATTAGCTCTCTGGCTCTGGCCTAAAAAATAGAAAATCTACTAACAGCTTTTCCTAGGAAAAGAAAGGCATAAAAAAAAGTGTTAGTTCAAGAAGAGTAAGTTTATTTGTGGCCACATCCTAATTTGGAGTTTTACCCACAAGACTCAACCCATGTGGGGAAACCAGAAACCACCTGAATTTTATGAGGGAAATAATGTAATTGCTACTGAAAAACTTTCGGAAGAGGATTTAGGATTCTGGGACTCATCTGTGTACAATGCCCATGCATCATCTCATTTAGCCCTCCTTCCACAAATGATAAGGTATAATGAGAAAGAGAGAAGTCCATGTCAAGTCGGAAGACTGGGTTCCAAATCTAAACTCTAACCACATAATCTCCAACAAGTACATTCCCCACCCTACATTTCACTTTATTCCCCATGTGTGATGAAGGTGAACTCAGTGGCTACCAATTTTTCAGGGAGAAAAGAATTCCTCTGAGAATGCTGGGAAAGCTAAAAATCCTCCAAGAAAATGAAAACAATATTTCACCTGTAATTAAAGACAAACTCCAGAACACATTATACCCAAGGTTCTTTCTAGTTCTGTGTCATCATTAAATAATTTCTCTTCCCACTGAAATAAAGAAGAAAACAGAAAAAATGACCATGCATTCTAACTGTCATAGTGCAGCACCAAGAACATAACCCACAATTTGGCTGGGGAAGCAGTAGAGTAGCGAAGGCTAAGAGAAATCAAGGCTATATGGAACCATGGGGGTTTTTTGCCCTTAATACTTGACTTCTCAGCCACTGAGAGCCTGGAAGAGAAACGCAGTTAACTGCTGGAGAGCATCTGCAAAGAATGGCAAAAGGGCACCTAAAGCAAAACAATTAGGAAACAAAGCCATCACGACCACCTTGGGATATGGGTCAGCAAGACGCTACCCAGGGTTTTGACTGCCACGTTTTAATCCTTGGTGCACACTTGTTTTCAGATACTAGGCCCGAGTACAACAATGCAAAAATAAGGGCGGGAGGGGTGCAGCATACTATAAAGGTTAAAACCAAGGGCTCTGGCGGGCAGAAGACCAGGATTTTAATTACAAACCACACCTTTATTTTTAATATAGTACCCGCGGAGTTCTATGACCTTGAGCAAACTACATACTCCAAAACTCATGTTTTCTCATCGGCAAAACTGGTTTACCGGCAGTCTCGAAATCAACGAGACATTTTCACTGTCCCATCAGCTCATCCTCGGAACTGCGGGAGATGGCCTTCCCGGCTCATTCCTGGGCCACGGGTTGACTCCGCTAGTTCCTTTTTCCGCGTGGGTCTCGGATATCCCCAAGACACCGAGAGAAAGCGGAGACCGAGGCTGGCTGTTCCCGCTTTGGGGAAGAGGCGCAGGCTCGGAGACTGCAACACCCGCTCGAGGTCGCTCCGCGGGTCGGCGGCGTGGGGCTCGAGGGCGGGACTTACCCGGAGGAGCGTGCGAGGCGCGCGGCTCACATTCCCGGAGGTGCCCGGCCCGGGGGCTCGACGAGGGGGCTGGCCGGCGGGCTCGCGCTCCCCGCTGGCGGCGAGAGGCGGCTCCAGTCGTGACGGGGGCAACAAGGAAGTGGAGGCGTGGGCTCGCGCGCGCATCCCGGGGGCTGGAGGAGCCCCGGCCCCGCGGCCCCGCCCGGCGACACACGGCGCGGAGTCGCGACAGCCCCTCTCGCTTCCCCCCTCGGAGTCGCGATATGGGGTCCAGAGGGCGGGTGTGGGAGTACAGGTTCGTTCCGCCGGCTCTTCACCGACGCCTGCCGAGGGCCCCGGGGGTCAAGCCCCGGGGAGCCCGGGACAGACAGCAGGGACACGGCGTCGCCGCAGCACCGGCTTGGCGGTGGCGGCAGCACCAGCAGCAGCACCAGCAGCAGCACCAGCAGCAGCAGCACAAGCACGGCTCGGATCGCCTGGGAGACCCGTCCCGGCGGCCCTCGCGGCGCACCGGAAGCGGCCGGCGGCGCGTGACTGCGTGCGAGCCTGTGCGCAAGCGCAACAGTCCACGCTAGCCTAGAGGCGGACCCAGAGGAACTGCTATGCAGGCTTTGGACGGCCAGCTAAGGCAGACGGACTGCTTCCGGCCAGAGGTTCCGGGCGGAGGAGGAAGCTGCGGTAGCTGGCCCGCGGTGGGACGCCCGGCCGCTCAGCCCCCCGGGCCTTGCCGCGGGGCGTTCAGGTAACTGGGCGGGGCAGTGCCTGAGGCGTGGAGGCCCCGCCTCACCCTTCGGAGCCTAGTCGGGCCCTGGGAAGTCCTCAGCACCATGCTCTGAGCACCGCGTTCAAGGCCTGACCCCAGCCCTCCTCCGTCTGTCCCCACTTGTTCTGGATAGGGTTCTTCTCAGTACCGCATCCAACCTTCCTCCTTACCATGGTGATGTGACCTCAGTCCGTCCCACACACAGTCACGGCATTGAGTTCCTCTGGAGTGACTCGGAATGATCAGGTGGAGAGGCTCCGCAATCAGATAAGGCGTGTATGTCCTTTTCCTTCCCGATGTCACAGATTGCCCCACATTTGTTCAAGTCCCCTCAGTACGTTCACTGTTTTGCAAATGGATTTCTAATCTGCCAGCTTTTTCCCATCAACTGTTGTCACCAGCCTGCTAGCCACCATCATTTCCTGCCTGGACTGCTACAGATTCTTCTATCTCTGTTCTTGCTCCCCTCCAGTGTGTTCGCCACACAATAGATTGATTTTTCTTTCTTTTTTAATTTTCTATAAATTTGATTAGTTCACTCCCTGCTTAAAGTCCTCCGGTGACTGTTCTTTCACTTAGAATGAAGTTCCAACTTAGCTTAACATGGAATGCTGCTTGGTTTAGCTTTTACTTCATTTACTCTCCACATCCCTTCTCAATACTGGTACTTCCCAGAACAAGCCATATTTAGCACTCTCTGTAGTGTTCAGAACAGTGACTTTGTGGTCAGTCTCTCTGGGCTTGAATCCCAGCCCTGCCACATGTAAACTGTATTAAGCATGTAAAGTAGCAAATTATGTTTCTGAAGTCGATCCCCAGTAATTGGTTCTCATCTCCTCAAAAGTTGGTTCTCACCTAATAAATGGCACCACCATTCACTGGATTGTATAGTGCTCAAGCCAGAAATCTGACCCCTCTTGCACCTCACATCCAGTCTATCAGCAATACCTGTAAAAAACATGGCCCCAAACACAATATTTTTTACAATCTCCACTCTTACTGTGATTCAAGCCATCATCTCAGCCACATATAAGCAGTTTCCTAGTTAGCTTCTTGCTCTTTTTTCTTACACCCTTCAATTCCATTCTTCATACAACAGCCTTTTTTTTTTTTTTTGCATGGAAGAACTGGGGTGTAGGCCAGAGGTACACCAGAGGTGGGGAAGTGAGACAGTGGGCAGCAGAGCAGGTGGATTTACTGAAATACACTGCTAAGGGGAGCAGCAGGTGAGAAGAGAGGTCTGCTGTGCCATAGGTGGGTTAGCTCCCTGGTGGGGGATCCAACCCAGGCCTCAGCAGTGATAGCACTGAGACTTAACCCCTAGGCCACCAAGAAGGCCCTTCCCCCACATTTTCTCCTCATTTAAAATTGTCAGTAACTCCCTATTGCATTCAAATTAGCACAGGCAAATTATATGGCCTATTAGGCTTGCCTGCTTGTATCTTCAGATTTAGGGCCACCTCTTAGGAAAATGAATTCTATCATTAGGTTCTCCACTGCAACAAAGGACTCTTTCTAAAAAGTATAATCTGATGAAGTGATTTTAAAAAAACCTCAAAAGGCCTCTTATTGCCTCAAGTTCAAGCTAGAATCCTTAGGAGGCCTTACTGTGACTCGGCCCTTGTTTTCTTCTTTAAAGAAATTTATTTATTCCTGAGTGTGCCATTTTATTTTCTATAGTACTTTGTTACCTTTACACATATTTTTCCATGTCATGAATTCCTAGTATTTAAGGCCCAACACCAGTGTTATTTCCTCTTAGAAGTACTTGGCCCATCACATCTACCCCACATGATCATCCCCACTTCTGTGTACTGTACACTGTAGTGTTTGTCTGCTGGGCTTCCCTGGTAAGCTCCTCAACTGTGGGCACTATGCTCCACTCATCTTTGTATTGCTGGCATCAAGCACAGTGTTTGACACAGAGAGGAAGTCATAAATAAATAGATATGTGGGTAGATGTGGTGGTAGAAGTCAGCTCTTGGAAAAAGGCAATCAAAGCAGCTTTTCTTTTTCCTTAAGAACTCTCTCGATAAAAAGTCTTAAGCAGTTACCACAACTGCTACTGCTGGATCATGTTTTGTTTGGCCATTCTGGAGGGGGAGGAGTTTTTTGATTAAAATTCTGAATACCTCTGGAAAGGGTAAACAGACCACAGTACTATTAATGCTCTCTTCCAACTTCACTCACTTATGCCACTGTCCTGGCCCCTGTCAGCATTTGAGTTTGGAGCACCTATCTAGGGTCCAATGCTCAACCTGGGAGAGACCTTAGGGATCAGTTGGTCCTGTGGTTGGTAACTATAGGAGGTAACAATCACTCTGGGAGCTTTTCAAAATTACGTATTCCCTCTTATTTCTTATTCAGTAGGTGTTGGTGGAGCCTGGTTATCAGATTCTATTATGACTTCCCTGTTTGAGTCTGTCTTCTTCATGTTGAAATGGGAATATAGTCCTGGAGAGGAAATGCCCATATTTCTGCCATCATCTGTCACCCACAGTATCAGCAATAGCATCCTAATATCCTAATTGGGCTCTTTGCCTCTTTGGTCTGTTTTCTACAGAGCAGCCAGACTGATCCTTTTTAAAATGTAAAGCAGTTCCTGACCCTCTGTTGCCTGAAAATCTTCAGTGGATTTCTGTTGCCCTCAAAATATCAACTCCTTACCATAACATCTTTAGATGGTCCAACTTTGTCATACACGTGGAGTCACGCAAGTCTTTTAGTTCTCGGAATACCTCCAGTGCTTACCTGCCTTTGAACCTTTGCTGATATCATGTCCTTTACTGGGCTGTCCTTCCCCTGCTCTTCATGGAGATTGCAGCCCAAATGGCATCTTCTCAGTGAGGCCATCCTGACTACCCTTTGTAAACAGATCTGACCCTTTTGATTCTCCCAGTCTTTATTTCATCGTGCAGATCACACTGTTCTGATCTTGTCAGTTCACTTAATGTTTTTCTCTCCCCACCACGGTATTCATAAGGGCCGGGACTTGACTCTCTTGTCCGTGGCTATTTCTTTACCACTTGGCATCTGTGAATATTCACTAAATGAATGTGTGGCTACCAGAAACATCTTCCCACTGTGAAAATCTTTCTAAGCCAAATGGGGGTAGAGCACTGAAGATCCCATGTTGGTAGAATTTCAAGTAGGACTTTGGAGTTTCAAATAGCACTAATCTGAGTCAAGAAATCTGAGCAGGCCTCCCTGGTGGTGCAGCAGTTAAGCGCTGCGCTGTGGAGCTGTCAGCAGCGGTGATGCGAGTCGACGCAAGTTCGACGCCCGACTGGGGAGAGTCCCACATGGCGCAGCAGACCTCTCCTGCCTCTCCCGCTGCTCCCCTCAGCAGTGTATTTCCGCCGCTCTGCCTGTTCTACTCCCCACTGTCTCTGGTGAACCCTCTCGCCGCCCCACGCCTGTGGCCTGTACCCCAGCTTGTATGCATAAATAAATAATTCTTTAAAAAAAAAAAAAGAAATCTGAGCAGTATGAACCTGGGTAAGTCCCTTCTCCAGGCCTCAATTGCTGTTTCTGTAAAACAAGTCAGATAACAATCCCTTTGAATTTCTACAGTGCATTGCTATTTGCAAAGCTCTGTTACCATCATTTTTTCAAGCTATGAGACAGAGCAGGATTATTATATTTGCAGAGGCCCGAAGAGTTTAGGTAAAACTAGATCATCTGTAAAGATCTCTTCTAGTTCAAGCTTTCTGAGTCTACATAAGTAATCTCTACCAAAAAAAGTCAATAGCATGAATCCAATCTTCTCTTGGATTTGGCCTCATATTATCATTTCCTAATAGAAGTTTTAAAAATCTGAGCCTTTCTTTTAGGGGAAATCCATTGTCTTTGGTTCCTGATAGGTACCCCATTTTGTCTTCTCAGTTTTCCACACTTGTGGCAAAACAAGCTACAAGGAGGAGCGGACACAGCACTGGTAGTTGTGGCCCAGCCCTCATTCTGCGGATATGGCAAACAAGGGGAACAAGAAACGCCGGCAGTTCTCCCTGGAGGAGAAAATGAAAGTTGTAGAAGCTGTAGACTCAGGCAAGAGAAAAGGTGATGTGGCAAAAGAATTTGGTATCACTCCCTCAACTTTGTCTACATTCTTAAAGGATCGTGCCAAGTTTGAAGAAAAGGTGCGGGAAGCATCTGTGGGACCCCAGCGGAAGAGAATGAGGAACGCCCTCTATGACGACATCGATAAAGCTGTCTTTGCTTGGTTTCAAGAAATCCATGCCAAAAACATTCTTGTAACTGGTTCTGTCATTCGGAAAAAGGCACTAAACTTGGCCAACATGCTGGGCTATGATAATTTCCAGGCGAGTGTGGGCTGGTTGAACAGATTTAGGGATCGCCACGGAATTGCTCTGAAAGCAGTGTGTAGAGAGGACAGTGACAGATTAATAAGTAGTCTAGGAATAGATAAGGTTAATGAGTGGCACGCAGGGGAAATTATAAAACTGACTGCTGACTACAGTCCAGATGATATCTTTAATGCCGATGAGACAGGAGTGTTTTTCCAGTTGCTTCCCCAGCACACACTCACTGCTAAGGGGGACCATTGTAGAGGGGGCAAAAAAGCAAAGCAGCGGTTGACAGCACTCTTTTGTTGCAATGCTTCAGGCACTGAAAAAATGAGGCCATTAATTGTTGGTAGGTCAGCCAACCCACGCTGCCTTAAAAACATGCATTCCCTCCCTTGTGATTACCGAGCCAACCCGTGGGCATGGATGACGCCGGATCTGTTCAACGAGTGGCTGGTGCAAGTGGATGCCAGGATGAAGCAGGCAGAGCGCCGGATCCTCCTGCTGATCGACAACTGCTCAGCTCACAACATGCTTCCCCGCCTGGAAAGGATCCAGGTTGGGTATCTGCCCTCGAACTGTACTGCAGTCCTGCAACCCCTGAATCTTGGCATAATTCACACTGTGAAAGAGCTGTACAGGACCCACCTTCTGAAGCAGATTCTCCTCAAGCTCAACAGCAGTGAGCATCAAGAAAAAATGGACATCAAGCTGGCCATAGACATGATCGCTGCGGCATGGTGGTCAGTGAAGCGGTCCACTGTGGTGAGGTGCTGGCAGAAGGCAGGTGTCGTCCCCATGGAACTGACAGATTCTGACACGGAAGCAGCCGCCAGTGAACCAGATACCACCATTGAGAAGTTGTGGCACTCAGTGGCTATTGCTACCTGTGTCCCAAATGGAGTAAATTTTCAGGATTTTGTCACTGTAGATGATGATCTCATTATCTCTCAGGAGCTGATGGACACAGAGGACATCCAGAGTGCTGGGTCTGGAGAAGATAGTGATGAAGCTGGAAGTGAAGATGAAGGGGAGGCATCTTTACCACAGCAGCCAAAAATCACTATTACAGAAGCCATCTCAAGTGTCCAGAAACTTAGACAGTTCCTTTCCACTTGTATAGGTGTTCCGGATGCTATTTTTGGACAGCTAAATGGCATAGATGAATATTTAATGAGAAGAGTGACACAGACGCTTGATTCCAAAATTACAGATTTCCTCCAAACAAAATAGTGTAGGAATTAATTGACTCTGCTTTCAAAGATGCAGTTTAAAAGTGTATATATATTTTAGCTAGCATATTGGATATAAATTTTAAGCAATATTATTAGGACGACATGCTAGCCCTTCGAAATAATCAGGGAATTCCCTTGAGTGGAATTTGGACATGGAATTTACTATGTGTGCCTCTTGATTAATCCAGGGGTTCCTAAACTCATCTGTACTTTCTGATCACTTGAGATTTTTAAAATGTCTAAAGCTCAGGCGTTATCTCAAACCAATTAAATCACAATCTCTAATAGTGGGTCACAGGCCTTAGTAGTTTTTGAAGCTCCCCAGGTGATTCACTGAACAGAAAAGTTTTAACTGTTGGATTAGCCACACGAAAGTGAAGTACACTGTGACCTAGGGCCAACTTCTTCCCAGTAAATCTAGCTCGGTGATTTCCAAATTTTAGCTCACTTGGAAAGCTTGCTAAAACCCACATTGCTGGGCTCCACCTCCAAAGTTTCCGATTCAGTGGGTCTCAGGTAGAGCCTGAGACCTGTGCATTTCTAACAAAGTCATAAGTGATGCTGATGTGGTCCAGAGTTCATACTTTGAAAACCACTGGTCTGCTGAGTTCTAGTGCTGCTTTCTTCAGTCGGCCATCTAAGCACTCCCCATACTAGCAAAAAAAAAAAAAAAAAAAAAAAAAAAAAGCTGTTCTCACTTCAGTACTGTTAACTCCTTTCTGCTGATCTGGCAACCCTAGGACCTTAGTTATGCTCCGTCTTCTTCCAGGGGGCTGAGTATTTGGTAGTATGACATCTGTCTGCCCAACCAGCCGTCTCTTCTATTAAAGTATCTTGCAGTACTTCAGGCTTCTTATTAATAGAGACCTGGGATAGCAGGGAAATAAACAGGAGACATGATACGGTCAGGGCTAGTAGCAGAATCCTGTTAATAAGGATCAGAGAAAGCACTTACAACCCAAGGTGCCTCCCCATTTCCAGACAGGATGAGAGGCAGGTTTGCGGGAGAGAGGATGTGTGAGAGTGTTTGGGTTATTCACACTGTTCCTCTCCACACCTGTGGATAATCCATGCTGGACCATGTAACTGAAATGAGGGCATGCTACATTTAGTCTCAGTAAAATGACTTCGGAAATCACCTTTATTCCTTTATCTTTCTTTAGAGAAGTCTGCTAGAACAGAATTAATTTTAAGTTATTTAAAACTATAAATTTATTATCAGATTTAGAGTAATGGTTTTCTTTTATAGAGAAGGCATTCTTCATATCCTTTGTAAATCTAGAACAATTCCTAAGTCAGATAAATATTCTTTTCATTTTTAAAAGTGCAACACCTCAGTGTTGTAGTATTGGGCTTTTTCCCCTTCAGGTTACTTTTGTTCCCGTTTCAGAAACTTACTGCAATTTAGTTACTTTTCTTTCTGTAATTATTTAAAACATGTAAAATATTAATCATAGAAAGGAATGTTTTCATGTTGAACGAAACAGTCACCAAAAAAAAAAAAAAGCAGATGTTTAAAAATACTTTTAAAAAATCTTATTTTGGACATTTTAACAAACTAGTATAGTTTTACTTAAAAGTACTACACACGTTTTAAATTCTACTTAAGGAGAAGAAAATGGCGTCTTCTGGCTAAGACTGGTAGTTATATCTCATTGACAGTTCCTTCACTGCTTTTATCATCTTGTGTCAGGATTACGTACACAATTTCTAACTTCTTTCCTTACCTTTCTCCTGAAGTCCACTTGGCACATAATGTTAGATCGGTTGGCATCATGCCATTGCCTCTCCCTAGGGTCTGTGGCATCTCTCAAATGCCTAGAGGGCAACACTAGGTTTTTCAGCTGAGTTGCAGCGCCCTCTAGCGTTGGCCACCGCCTGCAATTCCAGCTCAGTTGCTGGGTACAACTCAGCCCCCTACCTGCCACCTGCCACAGACCATGTCTTCCCGGCCTCCATACCTATGCCTGCTAGCGTGCCTTTGCCTGGATGCCTTGCCCTGCTCTCTAGGCCCTACACATTCTGCAAGAACGAACTGGGTCCCCTTAAAGACTACAGCACCTGCTCCACTCCCCTTTCTCTCCACTCAGCACTTATGGGCTCTGCCACTCAGTGAAGCACTTAAATGTTTTAAGAATGCTTTTTGGTTCTTTAGACTGTAAGCTCCATGGAAGCAGGAACAAATCAGCCTTTGTAATCTTAATGGTGCCAAGCACTGCTGGGCACGTGGTATTTCAATAAAACTTTGTGTGTAAATTGAGACATGTGATGTGTCAAAGCCACCTTATTTTTATAAAATTGTATGAAGCACTGATTACAGTAGAAAATGACTTGGAGATGAGGTAGGGGTCTTCTATTTAAAAGGATTTGCAATTTTTTTCTATGAATATCATTATCTCAAGTATTTTTAACCCAGGCTATAACCTCTGTTTTTTGATTATGAAGAATTCTAAGTTACAGAGTTAAACCTATTTCCTTCCCCCCAAAAATCATTGTAGGATTTTCCTACTAATACACATATAAGACTTTAGTATGAAAGATTCTGCCTAAGTGTCTCAAACATAGTGGGTATTCAATAAGTATGTGCTTAAAGTTGCTTTCTATAAAAAAGAAATCTATGGTCCCCGATTCACTTAACATGTCATATGAATAAGATCCTAGTAGGTGGAAGTCACACCCCAAAGAGAAAGCTTTCTGCTTTCTGGTTTCCATTGGCTAAGCCGCTGAGTCTGTTCAACATTAGGTATTTTTGTTTGATCCTTTGTTTTCCAAACAAAAAAAATGTGATATCCCTTCTTGGTCTGCTGTGTCCATCAGACCCTCTATGGCTTTTCTCTGCCTCTGCTCCCTCTATCCCTACATGAGGGCTTAATTCTGCCCTAGTTGAAAGATCTACTCCATGAACCAACATACCAGGACCAGGCACCCACCTTGACTGTGCTATCACGATGCTAATAAGGTGTTTCTGGCACAGGCCAAGTGTTCTGCAAATGCTACCTTTGTCATTATTTTCCATCCCTATTTGGAACTTTCTCAGTGCCACCCAGAGGTACCTGAGCAGCCCCTTCTTGCACTAATAGGTCTTGGGGCTTAGTAATCCAGTACCAGCCAGTGTGAGCAACAGATAACTCGGGGTTTCCTTTGCTCTATTCCTAAGACTTAGATTAAAAAGGAAGGTCAAGATTATTGTTTGCCTGTTTTGAGGCAAGCACTGTTTCACTTTTTATAGTTTAACCTTCCAACAAATCACAATGCAAAAGGACACATAAGCTTAGATAATGTAATTCCAAAGTTGCAAACTTATTAAAGAACTGTTATGCTACCTGAGGCCATACTTCTTTGAAATAGAATGCGGTGGCATGTTCTGACCTCCGGAGGGCAGAGGTAGCCCACATAAGGGAGTGAGTGTAGCCAACTGAGGAAATCTTGAGAACAGCTACTTGTAACTCGACGTAGCAGTGTGGAGAGAGACGACAACAAGGAAAGAGTTAAAAGACTTAGGGTGTGGGGCTAGTTCAAATGACTAACTTAGAAATTATTGTCTCTTATGCTATCTAATTCACTGTACTGCACACCCATCCCTTCCCTACTTTTTCCTGCCTCTCTATAACCACAGGCCATGTGACAGACATGCTCTGCACATAGATCAGTGGTAGAGAAACACCTACCCACCAAATAGAATCTTGTTTGCAATACATATTGGCCTTTATAATGTACCCACTGCTGACCAAGAGGCTCGAAAGATGAAGTTCATGGCTCTACCCCTAAGGAATTTAGTTAGTATAAATGAGAGAATGGAGTAGATGCCATTTTGAAAAATATATAAGCATTCAGAGATGGGAGTCCTTTATGAGAGAAAAGGAATTCAGTAGGAAATGTTGCCAAGAACAAGGGATATTTAGTAAGTATCTGGAATATGAGTATGGAGTTAGGCCGATGGAGCTGGGCTAACATGAAGAATAAATAAAGGTCTAGAACATTTAAAAATGGCCTATTAGGTGGGAAAACCTAAGATCAGAGGTTAGTATGTTGAGAATGTATAGCAGAACAAAAGATATAAACAAGGGCAAAGATTTTAAGGTCTTGTAGGCTGGACCATAACTATGAAATTACCCTGACAGCACTAGACAACCACTTACAAGTAACAATGGCCATTTTTAAAAACAACAATCGATAACTAGCATAGAGGCTGGATTATAGAGAAACAGATAAATGAGTTAGGCTGTGGTGCTGTCCTGAAGAGAAATGGTGTTTCTCTTGAGGACAAAAAAAATGTTGGATTTGAGGGCTCTTACCAGGTTGATAGATTTGGTATGGAAGTTGAGAAGATTCTAGAATTTTCCAGGTTTCTGACTTAAGTTGTTGAGTCATGTCATGATGGAGAGAGGCTGACAGGGAGACTTTGGGTGAGTGTCTCTGGGTGTCCAGGCAGAGCCGTCAACAACAGCTCTAGCGATTTAGACAGATATACTGGTTGTTCTAGAAAGGCCAGGCTGAAATTCTGGTTGCCATTAGCACACAGATGGTAAGGTGATAGAAGCCAAGATATGGATGTATTTATGTGGAGAGAGCTTATACTGCAAGGTGTTCATGATATGGGGGTCCACGAACCAACATTTTTATAATTGTGAATGTATATACATGCACACATGGCTTTTTCTCCAAGAAAAGCCATTTTCATCAGTCTCAACTGTATCTGAAAATTCAAACCTTGAGCAGTGATGCTCTATGAGGAGAGATGAGGCCAAGACATAACATTGACGGACAGGTGGGAAAGTAGCTCACCCAGGTGGCTGCAGATGCCAGAGAATGTGGAGCACCTCTCAGGGCTCTGCATCCGGGTACTGCGTGTGGGCAGGGAGGGCAGACACGATGATAGGACTGAAGGTAGGTAGGACTTAGGCGATCATTCAGTCTATTCCTTCACTCTGTATGGTGGGTAGAAGGCCAGGGAAAGAATGCCCAGGGTTATAGGACTGCAAAAAGAAGACAGAAAACTGTCCTTGACACTGTGTCCACAAGGCTAAGCAAGACAGAAGTGGGAAGGTATTCCAGAAGCAATTAGCAATGAGGGCAGGTATGGGGAGGGGGGGAGGTGGTACAGATACTCCTTACAAAGTGGTGTGCTCTAGTTAGAAATTCCATTCCCATTTCTCTCACTTGGTGGTTAAAGGTGTTCGCTTCAATTTACTGCTGGGAAAAACGTATCTCAGAAGTTGCTGACTCAAGTTCAGAGTTAGGACAGTAGTAAAACATGAGCCAGATTTGGTTTTCCTGATTCCCAACTGTATGAATAGGAGTCCAGTGAAATGACAGCTGGAAGTGCCATCACATCATTGGGTCCTTCTCCCCACTTCACTGGGGGGGAAATGGATTCACCTAAGGGTTAGCTGACTCACTCAGAACCACAAATCAAAAAAGTAAGAACTGGATTTATGTTTGATGGCTTTCTCTAAGGACAAGATAAGTTTGTTATATTTAGGAAAAAATTAATTACAGAATTCCTCCCCAAATGGAGATGGTATATTTTAAAACTCACTGGAACCTTAACATATATATGTAGATAATAAAACTTACTGGTAACCTAAATGTTTCATAGAACTCTTTTGTACTTAAATAATTTAGACACAGAATAATATTTTATAACAATTTATTAGCAAATGAAATGACATCACTATACTGCAACACTTAGGTAGATCTTTTATAATAAACATCACAAACATAGTTCATAAAACCAGAAGAAAAGGGCCAGATCGCCCTCCCTGCAATTAGCATTGAGGGCAGGTATGGGGAGGGAGTGATGGTGCAGATAAGCATGATTCATATGGAACTGCATCAAGGCACTTGCTTTAATTAAAAAAGATACATCCAGTGCAAAATATGTTCCTAAGAGTCATTCCCCTTGAATAACTGGCAGGGAGGGGGGCATACTTTTCCGTGAACAGACAAGACCAAGAATTTAGGTTCATTAATCTGTCACCTTATTTTCTTCTTTTATATATGAAATTACAAAGACCATAAAAGGTAACATGTTATATACATTGGTTTGTTCACAATAATTTTTGAGATATCACGGTAGCATCCAAATTCAAACAGTAATTTCTCAACTGTTTGAATTAAAAAGGCAAAGGCTGTTTGATTCCCAGCATCTTACTATTTTAGGGATGGGGACTGAGCGGGGGAAGAAACCTCCCTAAAATAAATTAAAGCTGCAGTTAAAAATCCTTCCTGGCTTAGGCTTCTCATCTGTATGCCAACTAAAAAACCTCCCATTAGAAATTCTAACTTGCATCTTGTAGTGATATTGTAATTATCCAGCATTTCCAGAGCCATCATTCAAGTCCGAGACATGGTATGCAAGATCCCAGTGTAGACTTACCAACACAGTACCTCCAATAAAGACATTTAGGCTCCTTCATTATTCCAATCTTCATAGTTCAATATCTCACCTTCCTATTTTATACCATAAGATAAAAATTACACATCAAAAGCTCACTATTAATGTAATGCTCATTTGACTTTGCTAACTATCTTTAGCATAGCTATTTTAAAATTTCAGTTGCAAAACTTTTTTTTTAAATATTCTTTGTCAGGATAAAAATTATCTTATAAAAATAATTTCCCCCCTCCCATATCCAAATTCTCCATTCCTAAAGTTATTAAAATTTTTATTAAAAAACCTAAAACGTACTTTTAACTTACAATATTTTAATAGTATTTTAATAACAGGCTATGATAACAAGCCAGCTGCTGTATTGTTTTGGCCTGTTCCATTATAATTTTTGTACTTGTTATTAGCACTCAAAGTAATGATTCAATTCATGATTATTTAAAATCCTCATACAAAAAAAGCCAAATTAGTTCAGCACTTAAAAACTTCCTAGATCCAATTTGTTCCACTTTGCAGTTTTCTAAGCCCAGTTTTAAATAATGCATCACTAGAACAGATAGAAAATATTAGAGGGGAAAAAAGAGAAAAACATCAAAGAACAGAAAAATTAAGCAGTCTGAGTCCTCCCTAACAAGTGTTTAACCACATCCCCGTGGACTCATTCCCTGACTCTGGCAGGGGCACCTCTGCCTCCTTGTCTGCCCTGGTGGCTCCTGCTCAGTCCTCAGTCCACTCAGCTCGGACCTCCACAGATGCCTCCTCAGTGCACCATCTCTAGGAGAGAGACATATAACCCACCTACTGGATTTAGTGTCCTAACCCCCAGCACTTGGCCCAAGGCCCCAGAGTCCTGCTGGGATCCTCAGGAAGTACTAGAGATACTATCTACATTGGTGCAAAAAGAACCTGTGTCATCTACAGCAACACACAGAGGAAAACAATCCATGAGAACATTAATGAGGTTCACAGAACTCAAATTTGTCATTATAACTGAGAGACTCGATTTAAGTTCCCAAGCAGTTGACTGTAATCCTTTTCTCACTTTTATTTAAGATCAGGGCTAGTGCCCTGACAAAGCGTTCTTAAGCAACAAATTACTAAGAGAATATCCCTGCAGAGAATTACTGTTCTTGATCTGGTGTAGTCATCATCATTAGAAAAGTATAACATACTCATCTTTAAAGGTTACCATCTACCATACAGCAAATTTACCAACAACACATTTTGCCTTCAGTGTCTACTATTGTTTAAAAGCTAAGTCAGATAATCCAAATACTGTTTTCCTTTGGTCCTACTTGAAAAAAGATCAACTAGACATCTGCCAGTTTCACCACCATCAAAAGCACAGATCAGCACAGCTCAGTCTAGATGAAAGACTGAGGCTGTGCAATTGGCTCCCTCTTTTCTCCTTCCCACGTGGTCTGAGGCAGTGTTCACAGATCTCTCTTGTAAAGACAATTGTTTTTAAAAAGAAAGGTTCTAAGAAATCTAACCATCAAGAATGCACACAGTACATTTCAATTAAATGGCCATTTTACTGTGAGCACACAGTATTTTTGCAACAATAAAGTGTGAATTATCACTAAAGAACTAACGCCCAAGCCCTTGAGCAAGAAAGCAAATGAAAACAGTTTTTTGCTGGTGATTTAGGCTTTGGTTTCAGGTTTGGTTCTTTTAAATACCAGCAATCAAACATGTTTAACAATGAGGACATACAGGCAGACCTTAACCCAAGCAGAGCAGGAAATGTAAATTCTAGTGAAATCTTAAAAGTCTTTGACAAATGGCTACCAAAAAGATTCTCTTGTTTGGGTGGGAGGGATAAAAATCAGAACAAAATTCAAGAACGTGCTAATGGCATAAAGTTCCAGAACTGCTTATATCCACATGTGGACAGAAATGTCAGGTAAAGATCAAATCTGCTTACTCCATTCTTCTGAGGGATTTCTCAGATTCTTTGGAATGAAAATTTAGTCTTTGCTATGTCATTGTTATTATAGAGTAGTCTTAAACACCTATTCATTTCTCACATGGCATTAAACATCTATAATGGTCTCAATTCAAAACTTGCTTGAGGAAGGATTAAAAACGTGACAGAACAAGATACCAGCCTTTACTATTATGGTTGCTAAGACTGAACAGAAAGGGCACGTACTGGCTAACAATAAGCTACAACCTACAAGTACAAACAGCTGCTAACATTTCTGAAATTCTGTACAAGTTCTAAAAGGACATAAAAATTTAGGACACTATTACATTTAATCATGATTACCGTACCATCGCCTTAACAACAGAAATCCAACTTTTCTACTGAGAAACTTTTTTTTTAATAATGCAAAGGTGTTTTCCACATAAACAGAGCCCTGCCAATAAAAAGGTATTTGCTTTTGGACAAGAAAGTTAAATATGTTTAAAAGGATACCACTCTAACAGATGCCTCAAATTAGGGTTTGTTTCTCATAAATATTTAAATTGTTTAGAGTATAGCAGCAGGTTAAAGAATAATTGTGCAACTTTTGCAATTGTTTTATTTTAAATGTCGTGGCCAAATGTTTCAATCTCACATATATTAGCCGCCTCATTCTAACTCTGGAAAACCTGTTTTATTCTCACCCATCAAAGTCCAGATACAGAACTACAAGCATTTAATGTTGGACAGTCTTATTTTTCCAAAGAAACTA
Source organism: Scalopus aquaticus (assembly GCA_004024925.1). Lineage (NCBI taxonomy): Eukaryota > Metazoa > Chordata > Mammalia > Eulipotyphla > Talpidae > Scalopus > Scalopus aquaticus. The sequence continues at coordinate 182,581 of PVIJ01001538.1, forward strand.
TTCCTGTACCCACAACCTGCGGCCAGCTAGCATAAATAATACACCCGCATTCTATGAAGGTGATGCTTCTAAGTCCTCTTGCATAATAGTTTTACATGATCCAAAAGTGTCAGAAGTTGTTGTTGTCATCAATATTTACTGCCACATGGCAGCATCAGCTTTATTTTCACTAAAACATCTACAACTGAATTATTGATGTGCTTTTGGAAGCACTTGATCTTCTGTGCATTCTTTTCTACTGGTTACATTCTATTGGTTACATTGGGGAGTAAAGGTAGCTTCTTTCTGAGAAACTGTCAATCCCCAGCTTTGCTAAAATGTCACAAGAAGGGAAAAGATAATTCAGAGCTGTAAACATATTCTCATGGGAAACTGTCAATCACCCCTTCTTGCAATCCATCCTTAGCAGGTTGCCTCAAACTCATTCAAGTGCTGTCTGGGATTGCTGAGTCAGCGTTCTGCCTTTTATCTGGCAAGTTGTCACCGGCAATCAGACATAGCTGTTTAGATTTCGTGGGGGAAAAAAGATTTCTTGGAAAACACACTAAATGGAAGCTAAAATGGGGCTTAACAGAGGTGAAATACTCAGAAACAGGGACAGAGAGAGATCACAGAAAAGACAGGGAGGAGTCCCATCATGTTGGCTGATTTTGAAGAACTCTTTACTTACCTACCACTCTAAACAAAAAGGCATGACTCAAGTGTATTACAAGGAGTATGCTGTATAACATGGCTGTCAGATTTCACAAACCAGCCCAACCACCTGCACAGGAAGCAGCATCGGGGAACTGAGAGGCACAGTGAAAGCAACTCGCCTGGTATTCACCCTGTCCTCCGAAAGCCTCCTGACCTGCAGGCACAGGAGCAGGCACATTCTTGACTGTCTCCTTTCCTGCTCCCACAGTTGATCTGAGTGTCAAGCTTCACCCCGTGACCTCCTGGAGAAGGAAGAGTCCAAAGCCTAGCTCCTGAAAGAGGGTGGTAACTAAGTTTGGGGGCTACTTTACAGTGCAGTTCAATAGCTATTTAATTCCAAGAATATTTCTTATCTATGACAAAGCGGACACCACACAGTATTTTCTTTCTTTGATTCTACTGTACTGTAATTTCTGCTGCATTTGGGTGTCTATAAAAGCCATCTGCTTCAAAGGAAGAATACTCTCCAATTGATAAGTTAAAATTTCCAGTGTACGTTTTCATTGGAAATGTTGTACACTTGAAGCATTAGCCCGCTGATCAGACTTTGTTCCCTCCTCAGTCTGCTTTCTTTATCAATCACTGGAAAGACTCAGACCATTAGGAATACCTATCCCTTTCTGATTTTGAGAGTCTTCTGCAAAAGCCATTGCTTCATATAAACTATAAAAGAGAAGGTTTTCTTCTTCCTTTTTGCAGTACCCTCCGTGGGCCAGGGAGTCCCTCACAGAGGGATTGCACTGGGCCAGCAGAACCCGGACGCCAATGGCTGCATAGTCTCTGCGGACCTCTTTCAGTGTGTGGATCCCTGCTGTATCTAAAAACTGTATCGCGCTGCAGTCAATCACCACGGTGTGCAGCTCCAAAGGGTCACGGGAAAGCTGCACGGACACTTCGTCCTGGAGCCCACGGAGAGCCCGCGCTGCCTTTTTCATCTTTCTCTTTTCTTCCTTCTTCTGAGCTGCCATTACTAAGACAGGGTTGAGGGTTTTTTTGTACAGAGCAGATTTAAAACATTCTTTGTTTATGTAGTAGAGAGGGGCTATAAAGCGGAAGATCTTGATGCCCGGCTTAGTCTGAAGATTCTTGTAAACAGAAACAGATTCAAAAATGTTAGACTCTTCGACCAAGCCAAGCAATGAATTCTTTGGCTTCTGAGTGCGGAGGATGACACAAAACATAGAAAAACAAACCCCAATAAGCAGGCCTATTTCAGTACTTATCAGTGCAGAGGACAGCATAGTGACAAACCAGATAACCGTGTCCATTCTGCTGACCCGCCACATCTTGGGTATGTCCTTAAACTTACGCAGGGCTCCCTGGAGATTTACAATCGTGATTACACCAAGGACACTTTTCTGAAGGGAATAAAATAAAGGAGCGATTACCAGGAGCACCAACAAAAGAACCAGAGCTGTCATCACACCAGAAAGCTGAGTTTGGCAGCCTGTTGATTCTTTAACCAAAGTCTTTGCGAGAGCTGCGCTAGTAGTAAAGCAGTGGAAGAAGGAAGGGATGATATTGCAAAAGCCGATGGCATACATTTCCTGATTAGCTTTGACTGTGTAGCCATGCTTTTTGGCAAACATCTCAGAAAGGGACACAGTGATAGCAAAACCAATGATAGAAATAGCTATTGCATCTACGGCCACGCTGGGAATTAAGTTCCAGTCTGGTGCCTCGGGAGGCATAAACCCAGTGGGAATGTGTCCAGCGATACTCGTATTGTATTTCTCATTCAGTTTCCCAAAATGAGAGGCTAATGTGGCTGCCACGACGACAATGAGTTCTGTAGGAATCGGTGCCTTCAGCTTTGACTTGAAGCGCTCGTTGAGTTCTTTGGTTGGCAAGAGAACCAAAAGGCACAAAAGGCTAGTGATGAGATCACAGAGATTGGTCTTATGGATGTTTTTGAAGATATGTATCCATGTCGTGATGAGTGAGCCCACACCACTACTCCGAGGAAGGCTGAGTCCAAGGAGATACTTGGCCTGAGATGTAAGAATAGTGAAGGAGGCACCAGTGACGAATCCACTCAACAAGGCATCTGAGAGGTAGACAGAAACAAAGCCCACTTGAAAGAAGCCCATCGCTACCTGGAAGGAAGGATGGGCAAGCGTTAAATATAAATGGAAAAGAGCTTGTGCAGCCTACATTACCCTGGCTCTTCTCTGCATGGAGACAGGACAGCACAGAAGGTCAGAGCTAGGAAAAGACAATCATACTTAAGGTCACACTGTTACTAGCTCAGCTGAGAACAGAACTTAAGATTCCAACCTTCTTGTACAATGTTTCTTAACTTCAATACAGTTCAGAGCTCTTTTACAAAGAAAATAAATTCTCAAGGATCCATAAGAAATTACAAAAATTCGAGTTGGAGAAGTTTCCCTAATTAAAAATCTATGTATTTTCTTTAAATTATAAAGCATTACTATAAAAGGAAGTCTGAACTGACCAAAAAATTAGATTCACATTAAAGTATAATCTTACTAAACTCTTGTCAACTTCTCGAGACACTCCTCACCCGGTGTATACATGCCTGTGCTATTCTGCTCCCATGTCAACTCTGCATCCTTAAGGACGCAACTTCTTATGTCTTTATTTTTTCTTCTTCCCAACAATTTCTCAGAACTCTCAGGCCTCCCTGGTGGCGCAGCGGTTAAGCGCTGTGCTGTGGAGCTGTCGGCAGCAGCGACGCGAGTTTGATACCCAGCCGGGGAGATTCCCACATGGTGCGTCAGACCGCTCCTGCCTCGCATGCTGCTCCCCTCAGCAGTGTATTTCTGATCTGCCTGTTCTGCTCCCCGCCCTGTCTCTGGTGAACCCTCTCACCGCCCCACGCCTCTGGCCTGTACCCCAGCTTATATGCATAAATAAATAAATCTTTAAAAAAAAAAACCAAAACTCTCTTGTGCCCTTCCTCATTCTTGGTGAGCCATAACAACAAAGCCAGTGGGCTCTGAGGAGCATTTGTGTTCTGCACACCACCCCCTTCTCGCGCTCCTTTTCATCCAGGCACCGGAAAAAGTGAGCTTCCCACACCCCCTTTATTCCAAATGCCTGTAACAGAGGCTTAAAGCTGGCACACCCCCTGGAGGCCATGAGGCTGGGCACAGTGGTAATGGTAAATCAGTGGATTCTATATGAGAACCAAGAATTTCAATTCTAAGAAGAATTTCATTTCTAAAATTAGTGGTTGTTCTCTCCCCAACAGGCCAAAGGAATTACTATCTTTAGGGAGAGTCACTCACCAGAGAGCAGCAGTTCGAAAGGAATTCTAAAGGGGGCAGCTACACTTTGAAGCACTCCTGTACTCTTCCTCCTAGGCCCCCTTCTGTTACCTTCCTGCCTGATGTTTAGTGCTCACTCTGCCAATAACCCACTGCCCAAATTCAAGTAAATAGATGTTTCTTGACACATAAAATTAAGGAGGTATACTACGTGGTATGAGGTTCCATTCTGGTCTTACAGCCATAAAATTAAAACCTGGTTCACTGAAACTCATTAGCTAAAAGGCAGCCTAGCAGGGAGAGCAGAGAAGCAGACTTACCTGTGGAATTAAACCAGGCTTTGAATTTGGGCTCCTCCCCTTACATATCCTGAGCATTCAACAAATGACAGCTTTAATTATTATGAGCGCTAAGCTCCTTTACAGAGCTGAGAGTCCATGTGTCATGATTTCTTTCTTACCTGATAAACTCCGGCCATAAAGGTTACAGTAGAGCCAACTCTAATTGCATAGCAACTTCTGTCACATTCCCTGGCTGATGTCTGGTTTAATAAAGCACTCACATTTGAAGCCATTGCCACAGAAGAAGGACTATGGGCAGTGTCATAGCCAGCTTTGTGTAGTTCTCGGTCAACCACCTCGCCGATCATAAGGCACAGTACTCCGAAAATGCCAACAGAGATGTGACGGGAAGTACCAAACAGGAAATAAATGATGCTGGCAAAAAATGATGTATACAGACCATAGATAGGCTGCTGGCCCGCCAGGAGGGAATAAGCAATGGACTGGGGCACCAATAAGATGCCCACAATCAAGCCTGACATCACATCTCCTAAGATATTTTTCTTCAGATCATATTTTGGAAGCCACTGCAGAACAGGAAGGAAAGCAAAAATTGTACTTTTGACTTTGGTTGTGCTGCAGTGACAACTCTTCTGCAGTTTTTTGGTGACAATCTGTTTGAAGTTTGTATTTGTTTTCTCTTGAAGCTCCAAATGGATCGTAGGAAAAGGTATGCATTGTTCAGTGGCCGCCAATTGCTTGAACTCAGTCCTCGATTCCTTTTCAAGCTCCAGCTGGATCCCAGGTGAAAGACTGCGGTGGTCATTTCCATCATCTGAGTCCTTCTGGGAATGGTCATGGAGCTCTTCACTTTCCGAAGACATTTCTGGAGATGGCTGCATTAGCTTTCTACCCCAGGGAAAACACCAGGGTTAGTGATTAAGTAATTCTCAGTGCTTACACATTTGAGCAGTTCTATTTGTCATTCATGAGCGTTAAGAGGAATTCAGTTTGGGGGTAGATATCTTTCTTTTTTTTTTAAGATTTATTTATTTATGCATACAAGAGCTGGGGTGCAGGCCAGAGGTGTGGAGGGGCGAGAGGATTCACCAGAGACAGAATGGGGAGCAGAACAGGCAGAGTGACTGAAGTACACTGCTGAGGGGAGCAGCAGGCGAGGCAGGAGAGGTCTACTGTGCCATGTGGGAATCTCCCTGGCTGGTTATTGAACTCGTGCTGCCGTGGCTGGTGATAGCTTCATAGTGCTGAGATTTAACCCGCTGCGCCACTAGGGAGGCCCTTAATCCTTTCTTGACTTAGATCTTATCTTACACTTTCTTTACTTATGCCTTATCTTGGTCAGGGGGAAAAAAAAGAACCAGACCACAAATAGCCAAGTCAAAGTAAATGATGTGTTGGGTACTGGACTTCCCAGAGGTATAAACCATCAAGGATTCTTCACCTTTGCCTGGCAGTTTTTTCTCCAGGAAAGGCATCAGATGCCCTGCTCCCCTCCTTTCTAAATGCTATCAACAGTCTTCTTTCCAGACTTCCCGTTTTTCTTTACCTATCTTTCACCCCAAAGTATACTGCAAAACAGGGTCTAGTCCCAGACCTTCATTCCTACCTACAAATTCCTGAAACAAGGAAGATAGTCCTTTGGGTGGGTGGGAGTGGGCGGATGAAGGAGTATCCCTTTTAAAATAAACTACTAATTGTTGAAAATAAACCAAGAAGAAAATGAGTGACAGAGTAATGAAAAATGCTTGGGGAAATAAAAAGAAACTAGAGTAGAATGCTTTTGGGTCTTTGAATAGCACCTCCTTACTTGGTAGGAAACAGAAGTTGATAAAGACATGGTTGAAGCAAACAAATGCCAAGAGCATGGGGTGGACTGATGGCCACCATCCAATGTCTGACTAGGCTCTAGAATGTTTTGTTTTACTCTGCCTTATTCTAGTACAGAGTCACATCTGCCCGTGGGCAGGGCCCTATTCAGGCAAGGAGCGATCGCTAAGTGTGCACTCTGAAACACAGCCTGAGGGGAGATGGCCTCCCCTCTCCATGTCCACTTGGGGAGCATCTGGCAGCTCTGGGCCGTAGACCCCAGCACTGTGCCACAAGAGACCTACCTCTAAGAACTACAGGAAAGCAAAGGAGTAAAAATAATCAAGAAGAGGAAAGGGACAGTTGAAAAATGTCTCACAAGAAAAGTAAGAGAGGAGGACAAAGAAATAGCTCTTTAGAGGAACAGAATAAACTATTCACTAAATACGCTACCAATAAGTGTCTGTCAGCTGTCTGCTTACCTTGGAATGACTGTCCACCTCTCTGCCTGTAAAGATCCTAATTTTTAAAACTCACTTTAAATGCTACCTCTTCTCCAAAGCTCTGACCCATCTTCCCTAGCCCACATGACTCTGTGCCCTGTGTCTGGGAGTGATTTCACCTCCACCATGGCATTGACACGCTCCGACAGGACAAGTCTCCCCCACTCCTACAGCACCACGCATCTTGTTCATCATTGCGATAAACAAATGAATTATAGTAATTCTGAGGCAGGAGACTTATAGAATGTTTAAATAAAGAGTAAACGAATAAACAAATTTATGACTATGGCCAGAGAGCGATAAAAGATATTAGATGGAGAACTCAGGAAGTTTCCTGTTTTTGTAACTGACAGAAAATAGGCCCGCTGAGGTTCTGTAAGCTGAATGTTTTTTTTTTTTAAAGATTTATTTTTTATACATACAAGTTGGGGTACAGGCCAGAGGCGTGGGGCAGCAAGAGGGTTCACCAGAGACGGAGCGGGTAGCAGAACAGGCAGATCAGAAATACACTGCTGAGGAGAGCAGCGGGCGAGGCAGGAGAGGTCTGCCGCACCATGTGGGATTCTCCCCGGCCGGGCATCGAACTCGCATTGCACGCCGCCAACAGCTCCACAGCGCAGCGCTCAAGCGCTGCGCCACCGGGGAGGCCCTGTAAGCTGAATGTTAACAAAATGCCATAACCCAGGACCCAAGGCCCACCCAGGAACATCAGCCATATGAAAGCAACCTGCATTAATTTTTTTCAGGATGACGGGGCTATCACTGGTCAAGAGTAAAATGATCCTTACTCTGATGGGCTTGCTAAGAAAATAAGGAAGAAAGGATAGATTTAGATAACCACTTACCCTGAGCAAGTTAATCAGATTTGTGGGAACATACAACAGCTCTGCACCCCTCAGCACCACCAATCTAGAACTCTCTTCTCACTATTTTCAGGCCAATAGTTTGACTGCAGTCCTTATATCCTTCTATTTTGGAAGAATTCTTGGTAATTTCTGGGTCTTCTTCCTAAAATATATAAAAGAGGCAAAGGAGAAACTAATTAAATCTTGTTCTTACCTAACAAGGTTATTTCCAGGAGCGACAAAAGATAAAAAGTAATACTAGAAAGTACAACAGAGTGACAGAAACTATAAAAAGGAACTGAATTGGAATACTAAAAGGGAACACAGTAAAACAGAGATGAAGAATGCCTTTGACAAGATCTTCAGTAGCTCTGACAGAGCCAAAGGAAAAAATCAATGAAGTCAAAGACAGGAATGGAAACATAGAAAAAGAGAACTAAAAAAAAAAAAAAATCAACAACAACGTAAGAGAACATCCAAGAGCTGTGAGGCCTATTAAATAATCTGCTCACATATGATTAAAATTCCAAAGGAGAAGACAGAGAATGGGTGGAAGAAATATTTGAAGACTTACTTGTGACCAAGAAGTTTCCAAAATTAATGACAAATACCAAACTATCCATCCAAGAATTTCACAGAATACCAAGAAGGACAAAGATAAAAAGAAAACAAAACCCCCCAAGTACATGTATTGTATTCCAGCTTCTGGAAATGAATATAAACCAGAAGATGGTGGAGTGACATCTTCACTGAGGAAGTAGAACTATCAATCCAGAGGACGTATTTAATTTTAAATAAAATATAAATCTATACCCGGAGAAAATACATTTAAAAGATGAAGGACAAAGAAAAACTTTCTCCAATACTAAGAGAATGTATTGCCTTGATCAGCACTGCTGTGTATGTGTGAGCCAGACAAGAACTCAGGTCTATACCACAATACACAGCAAAGAAATACAGTCCAAGAAACAGAACAAATGAAGATAAATCCAGTTTTTAATTTAAAAATATTTATTGCTTTAAAACCTAACTGTATAAAGCAAAAATAGGACTGCATTTTGTTCACAGCATGTGCAAAATATAACGTATGAAAATAGTAACACAAAGAATGGGAAGGAGAACTGGGGACTATAAGGTTTATACTAGATGTGAAGTGATATAATATTATTTGAAGGTAGTGCTGGTCAAAGATGTATATTGTTGACCCAAGGGCAATCACTAATTTTTTAAGGTATAAGCAATTAATCAACTGAAGGAATAAAAGGGAAAGGTAAAAAACTTTCAATTAACCCAAAAAGAAAGCATAAAAAAAAAAGAAACCAAAGTAGATGAAACAAATTGAAAATGGTAGCAAGATGGTTGAGTTCAATTCAAACATATAGTCATGTTAAACATGAATGGTCTAAACTCTCAGATTAGATTAAAAGCAAAAACCTACAATTTGTCTTTAAGAAATGCACTTTAAACATATATAGATAAATATATATAAGAGGTAACTATAAATAGATTTCACTTGTAAGAGACTAAGCCCAGGTAATACAATCCAGACTTTAGGGTTCTAAGAACAGCTCTTTTTGAGCATGGTACTATTCCAATCACCTATCAAACTAGCTTTCTCTAACATCAGGTAATTCTAAACATTTTAGAGTTCAGCCACCTTGCACATCCCAATTTACCTACCTACTACCCAAAATAACCTGGCATTCATACCCACGAACTTGTACCCAACTCTCTACTTTCTATATAGAAGGCCATGGCCTTTTTCCAACTCTCAAAAATTAGGTATTCTCTCGCAAAATCTATAAGTGGGACCATTTCAGCCATCTAACAGAATTATTCCATAGCCTACAATATCTGAATTCTGCCTCTCTCTCCACTCTCATTCCTTACTAGCCTTCTTGTTCTTTCTGGAACATGCCAAGTTGATTTTCTTTCTAGGGTCTTTGCACATGCCCAGGTTTTTGTTGCCCAGAACCATCATCCTCTATATCTTCCCAGGTGTCTTCTCATCCTGAGGTCTCAGCAAATGTATCACTTCCTTAGAGAGGCCCTCCCTAACCATCCCAGATTAAATAATATCCCTACCTCATCCTTCTCTAAACCCTTAACTGGCTCTATTTTTTTTCACAGACTTGTGACTTTTTAAAATTACCTTATATATCTACATTAAAAATATTTACAGGCTTTCTCATTCATACTATATCCCTAGTACCAGAAATAACGCTCAGCACATAGTAGATTATCAGTATATTCTAGCCAGAATGAATAAGAAACACAGTTTCTACCCACCACAGTGGGTTAAGCCAGAGTTACAAGAGATAAACTCTCACATTCCTAATGCCATTACCAAGGTTTGGAGTGTTCTGAGAGTGGAGAACAGGCTACAGGCCAATGTGAAGACAATGCAAAGAAAATCAGAAAGGAAGAGAGATACTCAGGCAAGTGAAAGGGCCTAAGATAATCCAAGATGCAGGGAAAAGTCACCAAGAATGCCAGATTGCTGGGATGAAGTTAAAGGAGATTCAACTGCAGTGAAGGATCGGTTCCTTACAGAATTCTGAGAAGCCTGGATGTGTCCTGTAAGCTATCGTTGACAAGGAAGGGATGGAGGAGGTTGGACATTTCAGTGATGCTTAAAGGATATGAACAATCTGAGGTGGACCACAAAAAAGGAAGTGTGGGATATGGGGATATGGAGGAAGCAACTAAAATTTTGATTTCAGGTTTCATTGGCTTGACTTTCTGTAAGATGTCCAAATGACAATTTAGTGTAAGCAATTAAAAATGGAAGTTCTGGGCACAGATGATTCAATGATCAGCTGTGAATCCCCTTGGTTTAGAGGCTCAATAAGTCTTTACTGAATACCTGCTTTATCTTCTCAACTAGATGAAAAATTATTCACTTTTTATATAGTCTCCTAACACCTAGCATAGAGTTGGGCACACAGGAGACAATAAGTGTTTTTTGATAGTTTTTCATTTTAAAAGGTATCTTACTAAAAATTTAAAAAAGAATTAACTTTGACTTTTAAACTCTGGTTTTTGTTTTTCCTAAAGATAATCTACATAGTGTTGGTAGGAATGTGAGATGGTGCAACCACTGTGGAAAACAGGTGGTTTCTCAGAAATGTTACAGAATTACTATATGATCTAGCAATTCTGATCCCTAGGTACACAGCCACAAGGAACTGAAAACTGACTGAAGCAAATACCTATATGCCAATATTCGTAATAGCATCATTCACAATAGTCAAAAGGTGGAACCAACCTAAGTGTTCATCAACAAATGAATAGATAAACAAAATAAAATATAAACCATAAATGGAATATTATTCAGCCATTAAAAAGGAATAAAGTTCTTATACTCTTCGACTACAACATGCATGAACTCTGAAATTATTATGCTAATTGAAAGAAGTCAGAAACAGAAAGACAACTATGTATGATTCTACTTATATGAAATATCTACAATAGGCAGACTTACAGAGCCATAAAATAATCAGTGGTTAACAGGGGCTGGGGAGAATGAAGAGTTATTGCTTAATATTTACAGTATCTGTTTCAAGTTATGGAAATAGTAGTGATGGTATACAACATTGTGAATGAACTTAATGCCACCGACCTGTACACTTAAAATGGTTAAAATGGCCAAGTTAGGTATATTTTTAACACATAAACATTCACAAAACTAAGAAGGGAGAAAGCATAGTATTGTAAAGTTCTTATATTTGCAAGAAATAGTATAATATCACTTGAAGTTGACTCTGATAAGTTAAAGTTGCATACTGTAAATCCTAAAGCAATCCCATTAATAACAGTTATGACTAATATACCAACAAAGGTGATAAAAGAATCACAGAAAATACTAAATCATCCAAAAGAAGACATAGGAGGGAAAATAAATAGCAATCATATAAAGAAATCTAACTCTAAAGTTTGCGGAAAACTTTGTCATAACATTAGTCTAATATTAAAGTAAACAAGTCATCAACTAAAAAAAAAAAAGTCGCTTTGCTTACGTGGAAAAATCTATTAAACCAGACTGGAATAGGTGTGGAATGTGCAGTATGGAAAGGAAATAATTTTTCAGTACTCACACTGTAACTAGCAGAACCACGACTGAAACCAAAGTCTGTTTGATTCAAACCCACTTTCTTTCCAATTGTGGACATTTATTTTTTTTATTATTTTTATTTTTTTTTTAAAGATTTTATTTTATTTATACATACAAGCTTGGGTACAGGCCAGAGGCGTGGGGTAGCGAGAGGGTTCACCAGAGACAGAGTGGGGAGCAGAACAGGCAGATCAGAAATACACTGCTGAGGGGAGCAGCGGGCAAGGCAGGAGAGGTCTGCCCCGCCATGTGGGATTCTCCCCGGCTGGGCGTCGA
>PVIJ01001539.1:0-40732 GCA_004024925.1 Scalopus aquaticus
GACGCGAGTTCGAAGCCCGGCCGGGGAGAATCCCACATGGCGCGGCTGACCTCTCCTGCCTCGCCCGCTGCTCCCCTCAGCAGTGTATTTCTGGTCTGCCTGTTCTGCTACCCGCTCTGTCTCTGGTGAAACCTCTCGCCGCCCCACACCTCTGGCCTGTACCCCAGCTTGTATGTAAAAATAAAAAATAAAAAAAAAATAAATAAAACTATCTATTGCATAGAGGAACTAGGGTGTAGGCCAGACGTGCGGGGGGTGAGAGGATTCACCAGAGATAAGAGAGGGCAGCAGAACAGGTGGATTTACTGACATACACTGCTGAGTAGAGCAGCCGGTGAGACAGGAGACGTCTGCTGTGCCATATGTGAGTTAGCTCCTTGGCCAGGGATCAAACTCAGGCCACAGGGGTGACAGCACTGAGATGCCCCTGTTTGTTTCTTTTTTAAAAATTTATCTTAGATATTAACCCTTGTCAGTTATATAATGTGTAAGTTTTCTCTCCCCTTCAGTAGGATATCCTTTTAAACCTACTCATATTTTCTTTTGCTGTGTAAAAAAGCTTTTAAATTTTGATAATCCCAGTTGTTTTTTTCCTATCCATTGTCATAGAGGTTGATTCTCCCACATACTTTTTTATTACTGATGCCGTGAAATATAATATAATGCCAGTGTTTGTTTTTTTCTATATATTTTATTGTTACAGGTTTTATATCTAAATCTTTAATCAAATTTGAATGTATTTTTGTTTTGGCGTTAATGATTCAACTTCATTCTTTAATGTGTGTCCTTTCAGTTTACCCAACAGCATTTGTTAATAGATGCTTTTCCCCAATGTTTGGGCATGGCTACTTTATCGTAAATTCAGTATTGATACATTCATGCATGTATTTCTGAGATTTTGTCTGTCCCTCTAATCCTTGTGTCTGTTTTGATGCCAGTACCATATTGTCATAATTATTGTTGCTTTATGGTAAAATTTAAAGTCAGGTAAAGTAATGCTTTAGCTTTTTTCCTTTTTCTTCAGGGTTGTTTTTATTATTCTAAGCCTTTTATGGTTCCATATAAATTTAAATATTTTTTGTTCAGTTTTTTAAAAGAATATTTTTGTTACTTTCATGAGGATTACATTAATTTTATCCCTTTTCATAGAAGTTTTGACTGTATTGATACTTGCCATCCATGAGCCTGTCTATCTCCTTATGTTATGATCAAATCCTTATTGCCATCTCCTGGTTTCATGGTGTAAGTCTTTCACCTCCTTGGTTAGGGAATAAATTTTATGTTTAAGATTTTTTTTTAAATCTCAGTTTTATTTTCACTTTGGGTTGAGCTTTCCGAAGCTTTAGTCTTGGACTACTTTAATACCTGTAGGGTTTTAGAAAGTCCTTCATAGTAGTCCACTAACTTGTTTTAGATTGTGTGATTGCTGTCAGTACTTGATAAATGGTGAGGGTGAGGAGAGGACAGTGAGTAACTTCATTTCTGATAGATCCTGTCCATATTAAAAGAGCTTTTAATTATATTGTTCTCAGTTTGTTTAATTTGGTTTCATCTGACCATATCTTCCTATTAGTCGAAGTTGAAAAATCAACAAATAACTTTCTTTTGGTTCATATGCACTAGAATAAGGCGATTTGTATATTTTATATTCTCTTAGCTGCCATGGTCTGCAGCCCACTGAGCTTATGTTAACAGATGAATAACTAGTCTGGATGATTAACCTGTTGGAGGGCAGCAAACTAGTATTAGTGTAGAAAACCAAAAACAAAGTTACTCACCTTGCTTGTTTTTTGATAAAATCCATTTTCTCTAGTAGTAACTTTCTTAATTCATTTTAAAATTTAATTTTTAACTCTATGTTTTCTTGATTTTTACCTAGGTTACAAAATATCTTTCTGTGCATGAGACCTACAGACAACATGTTCTACAAGAACTAATCAATGGTTTTCCATTCCCTGGAGCTACATTAGAAATATAAAGATGGTGCCAAAAGAACTCCTTGCCTTTCTCTAACTACGGTTAACTTGAACATAATTGTATATTGAAGAGAAGTATACACACTCAGGCTACTCATTGTACAGAAACTCTGCGTGTGAGATCATGGACCATACTAGTAGGGAAAAGGATGAAAGACAACGGACAACCAAACCCATGGCTCAGCGGAGTACACACTCTTCCCGACCATCTGGCTCCTCAACATCCTCTGGGGTTCTTATGGTGGGACCCAACTTCAGGGTTGGCAAGAAGATAGGATGTGGGAACTTCGGAGAACTCAGATTAGGTAAGAACTTAGTGACTTTCACTAACTACAGCAGCAGCAGCTATAATAAGCTTTGGTGTGTTTCATAAGAAATTTTCCTTTAGGAGGACCTGTTACAAGAACTGGAGAATTTGTGAAGGGGACTTCAAAATTAGTGAAGATAATAGTCATTATCTTTCATAAGTGTTATTCAGGTTCATGTCTCTTCATGTGTGGTAAATTCAAAAATTTCCCGCTACTTCTGAGGTTTTACGATGTGGAGCAGTCTGCGTACAGATAACAGTGTAATGAAGATTTTGATTTAGTTGTTCTAAGGTATAGAACTTTAAATTATTTCTAACAAACTCTTAAGTAATCTGGATATTATTGGTCCATGGTAAGACCTTTAATTCATACTCTACTCCTGGTAAGGGAAGAGTAAATGCTTACTCATAATATCCAAAGTTAGTTTGCAAAGATAGACATCCTGGTTAGAGAGTTTTCCTACTGATAAATAGTTGGGTTTCTTCCTGGAACCTCCAACATCAGGAGTGAAGTATAATTCCAGGGAGAAATTATATGATTTTATTTCCCAATCAAGGAAATAGATTGTCTAGTATTACATATGAATTTATGAGTGAAATCATGAATGATGATAAATTCAACCAGTTTGAAGATGTGAAATTGCAAAGAAAGTACATTGGTTATTTATATCCTTTTTAAGGCCCTCCCTGGGTGAATGGGGAAGAGAAAATGAAACATAAATGTATGATGTTGGACATCAGCTTCAAGAGTATGAAGAGCTCCCCTTTTAAGCTAAAATGTTTTCTTTTTCTTTATAGTTAATGAGACTATAGGTTATTGTCATGAACAGGAGGAAGGGGATACCTCTACCATCTCCAGTGATTTTGAAGAAAATAATCTTAGCTTTGATTTCCCCATAAAGACCTTTAGGGAAACATCATCGCACTAGACAGAGATCACTCAGTACAGAATTGAATTTAGGTATGCTAAGAATGAATTTATTTTTACCAGTAGAAGGTTGGCAGCCTGGGATTTTAGAAACCTGACTGGGATAATGAGAGCCTCTTTATATTTAGTGATGTGTTCATGTTCAGCTTAGCAAAACCAGCAGATGCTACTGAGAACAGGGGTAAGATGTGTAATTTCACACTGCTTGACTTCCTAGCAACTCATGAGTTGCTCTAGCAGCCAGTTCAGTGAATATTCATTTATGTAATGGATTGACTTTGCTCTATCATCATAGTAGTATTTGCGTTCAGTAGATTATGACATAAACATGTACAAAATTACTGCTGAGAAGCAGTTTATAATGCATATAAATTCATGCAGTCTCAAAAACGTCATAAAATTGTTTAATCCTATAAAGGTGATAAAAAAACGTCAGCCCATAAAAACTAGAAATCTGTTGTATTTAACCAGTTGAGTCTAGATTTATGTTACATTATCTTTAACTTTACATGAAAATGAAAAAATCCACTCATTTAAAAGGATAAACTTATAGACCATGTGTATTTTCAGAGTATCAGAGTGTTGTGTTTTATTTCCTCTCATGAATCTAGGGCAATTTTGTAGTTCTGTTTATGATTTGCCTCGTAGTAAGTGGAAAGACCTTATCTTGCTTTTCACTTGGTCTTATTCTTGTGTGCTTATCAGGTCTGGAAAGGAATTGTATTTAACAGAAACTCAAAAAGATAATTTTAGAATCATTTGGCATCTTTCTAACAATAGAGTGTGCTGCAAGTCATATTTCTTCATTCTCTTGCTCTTACATTAATAAGTAGAAAATTATGTAGCCATTAGAAGGAGTAAGCTAGGAATTATAATCTACGTGGGTGCAGGTAGACTTTGACCATGGCTACGACCTACAAGGCCCAGCTTGCTTCTTGAGCAGCGCTGTTGTGTCCCTCCAACTGCAAGTGCATTTCTGCATCTGAGCTTTTGCACTTACAGTTCCTTCTGCTTGTGGAATTCTTTTTTTTTTTTTTTTTTTGCATACAAGCTGGAGTATAGACCAGAGCTGTGGGGTGGCGAGAGGGTTCACTAGAGACAGAGTGGGGAGCAGCACAGGCAGATCAATGGAAACACACTGCTGAGGGGAGGAGCAGCAGGCGAGGCAGGAGAGGTCTGCTGTGTCATGTGGGAAGCTCCCTGGCTGGGGATAGAATTAGTGCTGCGACTTAACCCCTTGTGCCACCAGGGAGGCCCCATCATGTTTTCTTCTTAATTGAATATAAGTCCCTTACTGTTGTTATGCATGTAATGGAGATATAGATAGTAAGATGAATAATAAGAGGGGGAAAAAAATGATGGGCTCCTTTGGATTTCAGGTATGTGTAGTAGTGAACTTAATGTATTCCTTTGATTCCAGACAGAAAACCTGCAGAATAATGTAATGATTAATGTGTTAGTTCTCCGCAAATCCACCCCATCATCCATTTAACAAACATTGCTTAAATGTTTTCTAACTTGCTAGACTTTGGAAAAAATACGAAGACTAACAAGACATAGTTTCTGTCCTTAAGAATCTCAGCCTAGTAGGAGAGGGAAAGAAAAAAACAAAATACATTGCAAAGTGATAGGTATTACAGTAACTTTTATAAAAACTACACTGGCAGGGCCCTCCCGGTGGCACAGCAGTTAGGCGCTACACTGTGGAGCTGTCGGCAGCGGCGACCAGAGTTCGACACCTGGCCAGGGAGATTCCCACATGGCGCGGCAGACCTCTCCTGCCTCGCCCGCTGCTCCCCTCAGCAGTGTGTTTCCGTTGATCTGCCTGTGCTGCTCCCCACTCTGTCTCTGGTAAACCCTCTCACTGCCCCTCCTCTCTGGTCTATACCCCAGCTTGTATGCATAAATAAATAAATCTTTAAAAAAAAAAAAAGAAAAAAAACTACACTGGCAGAGAAAGTTAATGAAAATTTCAAAGAGAAAGTATTAATTGATAGAGAGCAAGGCAGGACTTAACACTGTTGGGCACAAGGAGGATGGCTCTCTGGTAGCAGAGTGCACAAAAACACTAGTCAACTAGTTGCGTGTCACCTGATTATGGGGTGTGAAGTGAAAGAAAAGCAATAGCTGAGGCTGTTAGGTAGGCTGGGATCAGACTGTGAAGTGTTTGCATGGTATTAAAGAATTTGGACTTTATCCCTTTAGCAGTGGAGGGGAATCATCAATGGTTTTACAACACAGGAGGGCCATGATCTGGTTTGTATTCCTAAAAGATAATTCAGGTAGTTGTAATATTAGATCAGAAGGGAAAGAGGTTTACATCTTACGGATCTTGCTCTAATTATAGTACTTGTCACATCATATTATCTTCCTTCATCTCTCTACCTAAAGATGTGCTTGATGGTATTGATTTGTTTTATTAATCTTCATATTCTCAACTCCTTTGACTGCGTGGTACTTAAGAAATACTTGCTTGACCTTTTAGTCTAGGTCAGAAATGACTGGTGCCCTAAGTTCTAGGTTTGAAAATAACAATGGGTGGGAGAAGAAGGAATGAATTAAGGAGACGTTTCTGAAGTAGACTATAGGGAGGATTTGGTCACCAGCTATTTGAAAAGGTATCAAAGATGACTGAATTGGCAGCTTGGGGAGACTAAATGAATGAGAAAATCTTAAATGGAGAGATAGGAAATATAGGACTAAAGTAAATAGTAGGGAACAAAGGTAGAATTTGTGAGTATATTGACTTTTTTTTTCTTTCTTTTTTTTTTAAAGATTTATTTATACATACAAGCTGGGGTACAGGCCAGAGGTGTGGGGCTGCGAGAGGGTTCACCAGAGACAGAGTGGGGAGCAGAACAGGCAGATCAGAAATACACTGCTGAGTGGAGTAGTGGGCGAGGCAGGAGAGGTCTGCCACATCATGTGGGGTTCTCCCTGCCGCTGGGCTTTGAACTCTCATCGCTGCTGCCGACAGCTCCACAGGACAGCTCCACAGTGCAGCGCTCAACCGCTGCGCCACCAGGGAGGCCCAGAATTTGTGTATATATTGACTTTAAGGAATGTACATCATATATGCATAAATAGGAACCTAGACTTGTTTAGGCTTGAGATAGGGATTAAGAAATCATCACCATGTAGGTGTTAATGAGCCCACATCGTGGATGATGAGGTCATGCTTTGTGGAGCTTGTGTGAGTGGGAAGAAGAAGATGCTGTTAAGGGATGCTGGAAGAGGAGGGACCTGTAGAGTAGAGAGGTTGAATTAAGAGAATCCTTTCTGGAAGAGTGGGGATGTTAATAAGAGAAGTCGTAAGCCTTAAGGTTAAGCAGGTGTCAACTAATTAATTATTGCCATTGGTCTTTCACGTCTGTTTATGTATTTCTGAGATGCTTCCCTTTTTCTTTTTTTTTTTATTTTTTCTTTATCCTGTCATTTTATCTTTAAATGAGTACATACTATTTTTGATCTGAAAAAATCAAAATTATCCCTAAAGCATGATTTTTTTTTAAAAGCTCAACACACAGTGGTAATTTTCTTTAAGTTTCATTTTTTTGCGTTATATATTATATCAGGACATGCATTAGAAATATTTAAAAATGTAGTCGACTTGTACATATAAGCCTGTCTTTATCCTTAATAGAGAACTCTTTTCAACTTAAAAATAGATCATTCACTTTTAGTCTTTATAGTTATTCAGTAATTTATTTGATGAATGTCAATATACATATAAATAGTTTTTCCTTTTTTTATTGTTATTTATGTCTTTTACATTTTGTATTCCCCTTGTGTTTCTGCTTTTTAATATTGTAATACTATATTGAACATCTGTGGTGAAACTTGTAATCCATCCTTCTGGTACAAACTTGACATTTTCTTAGGAGAAATCTTGGAAGTTTTGTTAGAGGATATAGAGATTTGCAGTATTGTCTCAAATTGTCAATTTGGTTTCTTTGTATTTGGAGGGGTTGTTTCCCTAACTCTTCAAAAACCTTGAAAATTATATCTTTTCATCTAGGCTAGTCAAATAGGGGGAAATGGGATTCCATTAAGTGGGTATATGTTCATGGCTGAGGATAAATATCTTTACACATTGTATTTCATATTTTAAGAGTTGCTTCTTTGTGGCCTTTGCCCTTTTTCCATTGGAAGGGTTATTTCTATACATATTACATAGAAAGTAAAGCATTTTAATTGAAAGAATTTTGAAGATTTGAGAAAGATTGATGTATGATCATGGATAAAATCCACAGGAGGATGCAAAATTCATAGGAGGACAAAGTGGAATGGAAACAGATTTACAATTTGATTTTTTTTTAATTAATTGAGAAACATGGGGTATATTCTGAGGGTTTGTTAGACTTTTCAGTCTTCTGCTGAATCAGGTGTGGAAAGAATCATGTAAACATTAAGATATGATTAATTCTATTAAGAAAATGAATGTCTCTGGTCTACAAATAATAGTTTGTTTTCCTTCTTCCAAACTGGAAGAATAAGTAGATAAACTTTCTTTCATATCTTAGTAGGTATTTACCTGTATTTATGTGAGACCCCTTAGATGAGACAGTCTTACGTGTAGTTTTAGTAGTCTTCATATTATCCTTGTGAAGTGGATATCATAAAAGAATGTTTTTACTTGCAGACAAACAAATCGAGACACAAGGACCTGACCTTTTTTGCTCTTTTCTATCTTGGGTATCTGGTAAAATGTGCAAAAGTACATTAGCACAGAAAGATGTTTCTGACAAAGGTAAATTGACTAAAGGTAGCAGTTTGTCCTGTGACATACTCCTCCCTGGCTTCTAAAATAAGACATGTATTTCTCTGACTAAAGTAGGGTGTACACTGACAACTTCTCTGCATATTGTTTCCATATCTGAATTATTTAGCTGTCACCAAAAAACCTAAGTTGTAATATGTAACTTAAGCTATTTTGGACTTTTGTGATCATTAATAGTTTATAGATGTATGTTACCTAAAGCAGTTCATTTCACACTTTATCCCTACTTCCCACTACAAGGAGATGGGAAAGGAAAAGTGAGCAGGCAAGACTGTCTTTGTTACCTGTTTAATGTGTTGAGTTTTCAGTAAGGTTTTTGAAAGGTACAGTTCTGCATTTAAAAATTTTAATAATCACTCATCTGAAAGAATATAGGCTTAAGATAATGCATGAGACTTAAGTCTTTTTTCTCTATTTTTGAAAGTAAGGGTATTGTAAAATCAAATGCTTCATTTTACTCATAATTTCTTAGGAAATCTACCATTTTGAACAAATAGAACTAAGTCTTTATCAGCCTAAAATCCAGCTACCTGTGAAACAGAAAATCTGAAACTGTGCTTTTGCAACACTGTTAAGTTTTCCTATAAATTTTCAAATAATTAGGATCAGTGGATAGAACAAACGAGAACAGATTTTAGAAGTCATGCCATCCATTACTGTGGTTATAACTAAGAATCTGTATTTAAGATTTTATTTTTGTGTTGAACAATTGAGGTGTAGGCCAGAGATGCAGGGGTGAGAGGATTCACCAGAGACAGAGTGGGGAGCAGAAAAGGTAGTGCTACTGAAATACACTGCTGAGGGGAGCACCCGGTGGTACAGGAAAGGTCTCCTGTGCCGTATGATTAACTCCTTGGCCGGGGGATCGAACTCAGACCATAGTAGTGGTAGCACTGAGACTTAACCTGTAGGCCACTAGGGAGGTCCTTACAAATTTTTTGTGGAGATGTAAGTCAGATCATTTATGTAATTGCCTGAAGTTGATACATATTGAGCTTTTGGTTTGTATACAATACAAAACATTGTCTAAAATTTTACTTTAACTTTCCCCCAACTTTGTATGAAGGAAATTTTCAAAAATTTATGAAACATTAAAAAGAATAGGGTGGTGAATATTCATTTTTTAATTATCATCTTAATTTACCAGTTGGTAATATTTTGTCTTGTGCTTTATCTCTTTAGAAATATGTGTGTTTTTGTAATTTTGAACCATTTAAAAGTTATAGACATGACAAAACAAACCCTCCCCACATAGAAAGGGATGTTTATGTTTCCTTTTCAAGCTATATAACAGATTATATCTTTTGTTTCAGTTCCACAGTATTTTGTGGAGGAATTCAATTTAAAATTATGACCTCAGAAATAATACATTTTAACTTTCTTGGAAAATTTACAAATGTATATAAAATTGTTTCTAAAAGTTTAAATTTCTCTTGGAATTACCCCCTATTCTAACTGAAGCACAGTTTGTTAAGGATGAATAACTTTAATATGATCTTGAGGAGGAATTCTTTTCTGTCAGGAGCACAATTCCTCAAAAACTGGTAGGAATAACAGTTAAAATCTCTTTCACTGATGCACAGTATGAGTCACTTTAATATAGTGATTTTAAAGTGTCACAGACATGAAACTTGCATTATTATGCATGGACAACTTAGCTATTTAATCAGGAGAATGTAACGGGAAGATTTCCAGGCTTGCTAAACAAATTTGAAATTATTGAGCAGGACTGTGTAACTAGGATGATTATGAACAATACAAGTTTATGGAAAGAAGGGTTTGATTATGAGGAGAGTTCAGACTCATTATTTAATGTTGTCGTGTATCCTGAGGAGAAAATTATCTGAACTCTTCTGGTCATACTTTTCCAGAAAAATACAAAATTCTTATTAAAGGAAGGTGAATGCACTGCCAGCCATAGTGAACTTTCAAAGAGCAGATTGTTTTATTTGTTTTTTTCCTGAGTGGGGTTATTAGGGCAAGAGAATGCCATAGATCCCTATTTTTTATAATTTAATTTTAATGACAATACCATGTGACATAGATCTTTTTATATATATATATACACACAAGCTGGGGTACAGGCCAGAGGCGTGGGGTGGCGAGAGGGTTCACCAGGGACAGAGCGGGGAGCAGAACAGGCAGATCAGAAATACACTGCTGAGGGGAGCAGTGGGCAAGGCAGGAGAGGTCTGCAGCGCCATGTGGGATTCTCGCTGGCCAGGCGTTGAACTCGCGTCGCCGCTGCCGACAGCTCCACAGCACAGCGCTTAACCACTGCGCCACCAGGGAGGCCCTGACATAGATCTTAAAGCCCCGATCACTACAGGTAAGCACTTCAGCTCTTTTAAGCATGTCCTGTACATACCTCTTTTTCTCTAAATATTGTTTTTTTCCCAATGTTAGATACTGTTTATTTTCTCCTATACACCATCCTAATCACATACATACATACACACACATGCACACACATATATATACTCTTCTCACATTCTCTCATTATACTTATGTCATACTAGTTACCTACATGCTTTTCATTAATTCTCCCTCTCAAGTCTCTAACAAAATTATAAATTTCACGTGAGTATCATTAAGTAATATTAGCATTTGGATTTTTCTGCAGTGTGTGTCATTTTTGTCAGGTCTGTTAAGTCACTTATCTATTCACAGCTTATCTTCCAAAATGCTCCTATCTGTATCTGTTGTTCTCTCTCTTTATTTTTTGTTTGTTTGGTCATCTCAGTGAGTTGTTTGAAAGGAATAGAGCTAACTGCCTGTTTCTTATCTTCTGCGTTAAACCAGATGTCTCTATGTTATACTTAAATTTATCTGATAAGCTTTTGTGATATTCTGATTATACATACAGAAACATAAGCTAGAGTATAAGATAAGTAGATTTGTAGTTTATTTTCATTAATCACCTTCACCAAAAAGTGTGAGTTAGTGGGTCATTGTCATTACTGATGTTTAACAGTAGAGTTCTTTGGTTTGATTCCATTCAGTTCAACCATAAATTGAATGGAAACTTTGATATGAATGAAATCCAATAAAAATTTAAATGACATTCTTCAAAGAAATAGAACAAATATTGATGAAATTCATATGGAATCACAAAAAACCCTGAATAGCTAAAGCATTCCTGACTAAAAAGAAGGAGAATGGAGGTATCACACTTCCGGAATTCAAACTATAGTACAAAGCCACAATAATTAAAACTGTATGGTACTGTAACAAAAACAGACGCACAGACCCATGGAATCGAATAGAAAACCCAGAAATAAACCCACATATTTAAGGACAACTAATCTTTGACAAAGGAGCAAAGAATATGCAATGGAACAAGGACAGTTTGGTCAGTAAATGGTGATGGGAAAACTGGACTGCTATGTGCAAAAGAATGAACCTAGATTACTCCCTCTTACCATGCACAAAAACCAACTCAAAATGGATAAAAGAATTGGGTGTAATTCCAATTAGAAGAAATATAGAAGAAAACAGGCATAAAACTACATGACATACATCTCAGTAACATCTTTAAAGACACATCCCCCCCGGGCCTCCCTGGTGGCGCAGTGGTTAAGCGCTGCGCTGTGGAGCTGTCGACAGCAGTGATGCAAGTTCGATGCCTGGCCGGGGAGAATTCCACATGGTGCGGCAGACCTCTCCTGCCTCGCCTGCTGCTCCCCTCAGCAGTGTATTTTTGATCTGCCTGTTCTGCTCCCCACTCTGTCTCTGGTGAACCCTCTCGCCGCCCCACACCTCTGGTCTGTACCCCAGCTTGTATGTATAAATAAATAAATCTTTAAAAAAAAAAAAAGACACATCCCCCAAAACAAAGAAATTGAAGGAAAAGATGAACCACTGGGATTATATCAAACTAAAAAGCTTCTGTGCAGTAAAAGAGACATTAATCAAAACAAAGAGACACCCTATTGATTGGGAGAAAATTTCTGCACACAATACAACTGATAAGGAACTGATCACAAAGATCTATAAAGAGCTGATACAACTCAACAAAAACAAATTAAACAATCCAGTCAAAAAATGGGCAGGAGAGCTAAAAATACACTTCTCCAAGGAGGAAATGCGAATGGCCAACAGGTATATGAAAAAATGTTCATCATCACTTGTAATGAGGGAAATGCAAATAAAATCACAATGAGATACCACCTTACACCAATGAGAATGGCATATATTAAACAAGAAACAAAATGTTGGTGAGGATGTGGAGAAAAAGGGACTCTTCTGCACTGCTGGTGGGAATGCAGGCTGGTTCAACCACTGTGGAAATCTGTGTGGATGTTCCTCAGACTACTAAAAATGGATCTTCCTTAATACCCAGCAATTCCACTCTGAGGAATCTACCCAAAATACACAATAACATTAATTCAGGGCCTCCCTGGTGGCGCAGTGGGTTCAACACAGCACTGTGAAGCTATCCAGCGCCACTGCAGCATGATTTCGATCCCCAGCCCAGGAGCTTCCAACATGGCGCAGCACACCTCTCTTGTCTGACCTGCTGCTCCCCTCAACAGTGTACTTCAGTCAATCTGCCTGTTCTGCTCCCCACTCTGTCTCTGGTGAATCTTCTCACCACCCCCACACACACTTCTGGCCTACACCCCAGCTTGTATGCATAAATAAATAAATCTTTGAAAAAAATTAATTCAAAAGGATACCTGCACCCCTAAGTTTATTGCAGCACTATATACAATAGGTAAGATATGGAAACAACCCAAATGCCCAAAAATAGATGACTGGATCAAGAAGATGTGGTACATATACATAATGGAATATAATTCAGAAATCAGAAAAGATAAACTCAATCCATTTACAACAACAGGGATGGAGCTGGAAGGGATTATGCCCAGTGAAATAAGCCAGAAAGAAAAAGAAAAATATCGGATGGTTTCACTTATAGAAGGAATAATAGAGAAATCAAATAAGGGATCAGGAAAAAAATTATAATTAAACAAAATTAACAGGCAACTATAAATCAGAGACATTCTGCAGAGGAGGGGGAGGGAGATTGATTAAAAACAGCAGAGGAAAGAGCACAAGCGGTGTGGTGATGGTGCATGGGTGGTGGGAATTTTACGGGGACTACACCTGAGAGGAGAAAGCATACATTTTACAAAAAGGAAGAATGATGTAAAATATATATAAAATAAAAATTTAAAAAAAGGTCCTCACATAACACAGCACTTGAGATAGGGCAGCTAATACACTGATGGTTAACAGAAGCAGGATTCTACATATCTTAAAATAGCAACAAGTTGATCAAAATACCTGGCCATGATTCAGAACCTTACTGTACAGTTTCAGGTCTAACAGCTAGATTAGCAATAAAAGATGACAGTGTTTAGTAAGAAATAGGCGTTTAGTAAGAAATAGATATATGCTGGGTCTCCCTGGTGGCGCAAGGGGTTAAGTCTCAGCACTATGACACTGTCAGTAGCCACTGCAGCACAAGTTGCAACCCCACCCAGGGAGCTGACCCTCATAGCACAGAAGACGTCTCCTGTCTGGCCTGCTGCTCCCCTCAGCAGTGTATTTGAATAGATCTGTCTATTCTGCTCCCCACTCTGTCTCTGGTGACTCCTCTCACCACTCCCCCCCCCCACACACCTCTGGCCTATACCCCAGCTCTTGTATGCATAAATAAATAAAATCTTAAAAAATGAAATAGATGTGCCAACTCCCAAAAAATCTCATGGTAACAGAAACTGATTTTTTAAAATGTATATACATATACCCACACATAAAAATTCATATTTTTTTATTTCATTATTTTTTTAATATATATTTTTATTGTTATTTATATTTTTTACATTTTGTATTCCCCTTGGGTAACCCACCACCAATTCACCCGTGATCCATCTCCAGGGTCCCTTGTGTCCTTTGTACTCCATTTTGTGCCCTTATCCTACCCCTTCCCCCAACCCCCCAAGTGTCTGTCTCCTGTTTGGTTTCCCTATAGTCCTGTTATAAGTAAAATTCCAGATCAGTGAAAGTAATAGTCAATTTTTAGACCTATAAGAAACCTTGGCATTTTCTAGTCCAACCTTCATTATTTTATTTTATTTTATTACATTTTCTAAAGATTTATTTATGCATACAAGAGCTGGGGTGTAGGCCATTGGTGTGGAGGAGTGAGAGGATTCACCAGAGACAGAGTGGGGAGCAGAACAGGCAAACTGACTGAAGTACACTGCTGAGGGGAGCAGCGGGCAAGACAGGAGAGGTCTGCTGTGCCATGTGGGAAGTTCCGTGGCCACTATCAGGTATCGAACTGGTGCTGCAGTGGCTCTGGATAGCTTCACAGAGCTGCGACTTAACCTGTTGCACCACCAGAGTGGCCCCTAACCTTCATTATTTTAAAGATGAGAGAAACTAGAAGTCAAATGACATGGTCATGGTAAAATAAACTAGGTTGCAATGGGTTTGAAACTAGGTATTTCCATTATTAACTATAGCCTTTTGGCTAAGTGCTGTTGAAAATACCACATGCTGAGGGAGGAAAACAATCATTAAAAGGACATTAGAGGGGCCTCCCCGGTGGCGCAGCTGTTAAGCACTGTGCTGTGGAGCTGTCAGCAGTGGCGACGCGAGTTCGACGCCTGCCGGGGAGAATCCCACATGGCGCGGCAGACCTCTCCTGCCTCGCCCGCTGCTCCCCTCAGCAGTGTATTTCTGATCTGCCTGTTCTGCTACCCACTCTGTCTCTGGTGAACCCTCCCGCCGCCCCACAGCTCTGGCTTGTACCCCAGCTTGTATGTATAAATAAAAAAAATAAATCTTTAAAAAAAAAAAAAAAAAAGGACATTAGAATACGTGTCTAATTCCAAAGGCAATAGTAATTCACATTTAATACAGTTACCTCTCATAAGAATCATAAAATAGGGCCTCCCTGCTGGCGCAACGGGCGAGGTGCAGCATTATGAAGCTATCCAGAGCCACTGGAACACGAGTTCAATACCCAGCCAGGGAGATTCCCACATGGTGCAGCAGACCTCTCCTGCCTCGCCTGCTGCTCCCCTCAGCAGTGTGTTTCAGTCGATCTGCCTGTTCTGCTCCCTGCTCTGTCTCAGCACCATACACCTCTGATCTATACCCCAGCTTGTATGCATAAATAAATAAATCTTTTTAAAAAAATCATAAAGTATAAATTGAAAGCTAATGATCTTTAAGTAACACCCTGGTTTTAGGGTAAACCAACCCCAACTTTAATCTTCAGAGACTTTCTCAGAGGGAAGGAAAAGCATTGGTTAATTGATTAATTTTAATTTACTTTAATTACTGCAATATATGTATGTTGAAATTAAGAATAAAAATTAAAGTGGAGGATATTGTAAACCCTGTACCTTTCTCTAATCCTAGCCTTTCATTTGAATAAGGTACAGTGGGAAGTAAGGCTAGAGATATGTGAGCACCTGTTCTTGAATAGCCGTGGGCCATGATACAGATTTTGTTCTTTATTTTGTGGACAGTGAAACAGTTGAAAGGAACTCCATGTCATTTCCCTTCCTCAAAACCCCTCCAGCATAAATTAATTAAAGCATCTGATCTTGCTCCCCTTTCCCCCAAAAGGTGTAATTTTTCTGTATTTTTTTTTTTAGCATGAAGCAATCTTTTATTCAGGGTGCTGATATCTAAAGAATTTTTGTGGGAGTCGCTCCAATTTTTCTGCTTGGCAGAGAACTGAAATAGTAAATGCTTTGTGATTTTAAGTAATTGTGTTTCTTTTATTAAAGGTCTCCTTGGTATATGCCCAAGAGAAATGAAAACATATTCACACTAAAATTGTACATGAATGTTCCTGGCAGTATTATTTCATAGCCAAAAGTGGGAACAACCTAAGTGTCCTTGAACTTGATTAGTAAATAAACAAAATGTGGTATTATTTGACCATAAGACTTGCTACAACATGGATGAACATTACGTTCAATGAAGTAGTCACAAAACCACGTATTATGTGATTCCATTTATATGAAATATCCAGAATAGGCAAATCTGTTGGGACAGAACATTGGTTAGAGGTTGTTAAAGTGCTAGTATTGGGAGATAAGGAATGGGTAGGACAATTTTTTGAGTGTGTAGGTGATAGCTAGAAAGTATTCTTTGTGAGGTGATAAAAATTTCCTAAAATTGTAGTGATGGTTGCATGATTCTGAATGTACTAAAATCCAGTGACTTACACACTTAAATGCATGGATTATATGGTATGTGAATTGTATGTCAAATCATTACCCCCAAAAGTATATAGACTTAATTAAAATTGATATGCAGACTTCCTAGTATAATTATGTGGCTTCGTACAATATTATGTTAGACTTAGTTAGGAAGTACTGTAATCACTTGGTGTATGTTAAAGTGATCTCTCCTGTGAGGTACAGTTAGAATTAGATTTGGAAGTTTCAGATGCCATCACATTTGAGAAAATTTTTAGTTTTTAGTAAATTTTAATTATTTTTTAAAGATTTTTTATTTATGCCTACAATAACGGGGTTGTAGGCCAGAGGTGTGGGAGGTAAGAGGATTCACCAGAGACAGAATGGGGGGCGGAACAGGCAGATCTACTGAATTACACTGCTGAGGGGAACAGCAGGTGAGACAGAAGAGGTTTGCTGTGCCATGTTGGTTAGCTCCCTGGCCTGGTATCAAAGTCATGCTGTAGTGGCTGGTGGTAGCTTAATATTGCTGAGACCTTAAACACCTTTGCTACCAGGGAGACCTGTTAGTAAATTGTAAATTAAAATGAAACTTCATTTATGGTCAATCCTAAATTTTACTTTGTGAATCATGATTTAGTATTCTTATATTTATTTCACTGTTATCACATATACTTTAATAATAAAGAGGGAGGTTGTCTTACCATTTTTTTTGGCCAGGTTTTTAAGTTAATGTAAAGAGACGATTCTTGAATAGATATGGTATTGCTTTGGTGTTTTTTCTTATTCCCCGCAAGGAAAGCTTTTTTGACTTTGAATAGGAATCTGATGACCACCTGTTAAGAACCATCAGTTCTGGCCACTAATGCAACAAAAGTTTTACTAAAACATACTGCACTGTCTAAATTCTACAAGTTATTTAGCACGTTCATTGAATTGTTTAGGTTTAAGTTATTTATACTTTAAAATTAAGTTGGTTGCTTCTTTTTTTTTAAGGTTCAAACTGATATTTTATATTTTGATGTGATCTCTCCAAGGATCATGTTCTCACATTACAATTAGGGTGTGACTGTGCTCCAAATGACAATAATTGCTATTATACTCACACGATAGGTCTTAGAATTTCTTATTTTCCTAAAAATTACATTATTGGGTCTGAAAAGAATTGCCTGACTTCGTTTTCTTTTACAGTGTGAGAAAAAATACAGTGTAAAATCTAATATCTTACCCATCATTAAGTGCACAGTTTTGTATGGTTAAGTATATTAATTTTTTGTGAAGCAGATCGCCAGAACCTTTTCATCTTCTCCAACTGAAACTGTATTGATTAAACAAATGCAATGCCCCCTCCCCCTTCATTCTCCCTCAACCCCCAGGTACTCACCATCCTCCTTTCTGTTTCTAGGAATCTGGCTACTTTTGATACCTTATAAAAGTAGAAGTATACAAATCAGAATGACTATTCTGCCTAAAATGATAATGCAGATTTCATTAATCCCCATCAGAATACCAGCAGTATTTTTCAAAGAAACTGTACAAGCTATATTGAACTTTACATGGAACCACAAGAGGCCTCGAATTGCAAAAGCAACCCTAAGAAAAATGGAAAGAAATGGAGGTTTTACTTTACTTGACTTCAAACTTTACTGTAACACAACAATATTAAAAGCAATAAGGTATTGTCACAAAACTAGACACATGGACCAGTGGAACAGAATCAAAAGCCCAGAAATAAATCTTCATGAACACCTAATGTATGGTAGATCATACATGGTCATAAAATGGAGGAAAGATAGTCTCCTTAATAAATGGTTCTCTTTAATAAATGGAAAGCCACACATAATAACTGAAGTTGGATTATTCATCATCAGCATACATAAAATTAAGTTTCACATGGATTTAAGATTTAGATATAAATACTATAATATAAATATTACTATATACTATAAAATATATTGTAGAAAACATTGGTGATACGTCCCACTATTATTCAGTTGGTGGAATGTAACCAACAGTAAAGATACTTTGGTGACTCAGTCCCTAATTGGAATTTGCTCAAGTTAAAAAGCTTTCTACATAGCAAAAGAAAATATAGAATGGGGCCTCCCCGGTGGCGCAGCGGTTAAGCGCTGCGCTGTAGAGCTGTCGGCAGCGGCGACGCGAGTTCGACGCCCAGCCGGGGAGAATCCCACATGGTGTGGCGGACCTCTCCTGCCTTGCCCGCTGCTCCCCTCAGCAGTGTATTTCTGATCTGCCTGTTCTGCTCCCCGCTCTGTCTCTGGTGAACCCTCTCACCGCCCCACAGCTCTGGCTTGTACCCCAGCTTGTATGTATAAATAAAAAATAAATAAATAAATAAATCTTTAAAAAAAGAAAATATAGAATGACTTAAGACATCCTACTGAATGGGAGAAAATAGTTACATAATATGTAATTGATAAGGAATTAATACTCAAGGTACATAAAAAGCTCTTAGAATTCAACAAAAAGAAAGTAAACCCAATTAACTAACAAGCAATGGATAAGAACAGGTAAGTCACCAAAGAGGGTATCCAGAAGGTCAAAGACTTATATAAAAATGCCTATTGCTGCTTGCAATAAGAGGGGGTATAGGGTGAAAACAATGAGGTACCACCTCATGACCCTCAGAATGACACATAATACAAAGACCTCCAAGAAGTGCTGGAGAGGATGTGGAGGGAAAGGAACCTTTTATTGAACCCTATTACAGTGTTGGTGGTGGGAATGTAAACTGGTGCAACCATTATGGAAGGCAATCTGGGTTTACCTTAAAATACTAAAAATGGAAATCTCATATAACCCAACAATTCTACTCTTGGGCATATATCCAAAGATTATGAAACCATAAACACAAAAACCAGTATGCCTCAAAGTGTTCATAGTAGCATTATTTTCAGCAGGTAGGATGTCCATCGATGGATGATTGAACCAAGAAGATACGGTGTTTCCATAACATGGAGTGCTATATAGCCATAAAAAGATTGAAATACAGATATTTTCAACAAAATTGAGGAAGTTCGAGAAAATTATAGATAACAAAACAAGTCAGAATAATAAAAGCAAATGCTGAGCATTGGCTTACTAAGTAGTTTTATAACATTATTTATATTTATACTGTGTTAAAAAATTATTTGCACTTTCTAAAACCTGTGGCTGTCAGTGAACATTCTGAGGCCTCTGAGGTTAAGAGGGAGTGGGTAGAGAAAGAAACAAAGGAATATAAAGAACAATGGCAGGGAAAAATAGATAGCACATTTGTCAGAGAAGTAAAACATGGACATAAAAATTCTGAAGCTGGTGTTTTCTTAAAGTCTATTATATACTCAAGTACAAATAAAATACTCTATAAATGACTTAAGTGGAAGAAAATAAGAGTGTAAAAAGAAACTTCTAATCACATGGGTTGATTACAGCACCATAACAGTCACAACCAAAACAAAATGTATGTTTGCAGTATTGAAATGAAGGGCTGAAAGTGACTATGTTGCTGTATGTATTGCTCCTTCTATGGTGTTTGCACAGTGGCAGAATCATTTAACAACACATTTCTCAGAATGTATCCCTGTCATCAGATGACGCACGACTGTAATGTTGTGCAAAAGAAACCAGTCTCAAAAGAATGGCTATTATATAATTCCATTGATGTTAAAAATAGGCAAAATCAACTTTGTTCAATTGCAGTCAAAAAGATTCCTTTTGATGGTGGAAGGTGAGAGTTATTGATCAGGAGAAAGCACAAGAAAGCCTACTCATGTGCTGCAAATGTTCAGTCCTTGAGTGGTGACATAAATATGTTTGAATATATAAAAACATTGAACTGTACATTCAATATTTGTGTACTTTATATAATAATAAAGTACCTCAATTGAAAATGAAATATACATGTAAAAATACCAAGAAGGCATATATCATTTGTTTAAGAGGATTAAAGCTTTTTTTTTCGATATTAGTACTATGTGTTAATGACCCCTTATGCAGCTTTCTAACTGCTATTAGGAGCAACTTCTTCATTTACAATCTCTGACTATAAATAAAACTGAAATATAATGTGTCAGACTCTTTAGAAAATTGTACAAATAATTAACAATAAGGTAAGATTTTAAAAGAGAGAGAGAATAAGTTAATGTTGCTCTGGTTTATGTAAATATTTCCATTAGGATAAGGAAAAAATTTTATACAGACACCGGACACAAATTGCAGCACTGAGACCTGTGATGCTTTCAGCATACTGACTTTGACAATTTGTAAATTCAATGTATGCTTAATTTTACACACAATATTATTCTACAACTAGTACAACTTTATTAATAATATCTGTATTGCATTAACATCTAGAAAGGGAGGTTTTAATTCATCTTGGCAGAAAACTGTTAATAAAATATCAGACTATAATATAGCCTTATTATTAAGTCCAGGTCATTGATATTTGATAATCCATATTTATAGTTCTAGAATCGATTGATTTACCTTGAACTCATTCATAGTTTTCACTTTTGACCCTTTTTATTTTCCAAATGAACATCTGGACTTTTCTGTTTGAATAGCTGAAATGTTGATGGTACTGTCACCGTCTCTTCTCTATAGGTCTCCATTTGGTCTTTGAATTTTCCACATTTACACAAGAGAAGTCTTCAAATAGCAAGTAATCCTGTTCTGAAAGAGTACTTCAAATCCTTTAGAGATTCATAATGAAACATTTATTGATGAAATGATAAGGCATCTAAGATTTCCTTCAAAATTCAGTTATTGAAATTGGTTGAGGTTACATAGGGGAATCATTATATAACTGAGATTTTGCATAATAAAAACTTAAAATTGCATAATAATTTTTAAAAAGGATTTCAGTATTTTTCTGCCTCAGAGTATCACGATTTCCGGAGTGATTCATTCCAATCTTTTTTTTCTCACCACTGTAATACAGAAAGTTAAATGCATTTGCTTCGTAAATAAAGCATAGGGCTCTATAAGTACTTCACAGGCTTACCCTCTTGAAATGGAGTATGGGTTTTCTCTTTGACCCTATTTACGAATGATTTCCCCTGCCCCCCTTTACCTTACTCTACCCAGCCTCATTCCAGATCTTCAGCTGCCTCAAACCCTCATTTTTCTAACTTACTGTTCAGAATATCATGTTTAATAGTTTAGGAAACACAGAGTCTAGTTCAATCACTGACTTAAGCTTTTCATCCCAAGATGAAATAATGGAAACTACTTTTCAGAAGTTTTTATTGATGGCTGTTTTTTTAAATTAATGATCTAACTAAAAAAATAAATACTAAATTGTGACCTAAAACATACACAAATACCTGTATCTGAAGCAAAAGTTTCATGAAATAATCCCCTCAGTAAGTGTGAAGGAGGGCCTCCCTGGTGGCGCAAGGGATTAAGTCTCAGCACTAACAAGCTATGATCAGCCACGCAGCACTAGCAGCACTAGCTTGATCTCCAGCCAGGGAGCTAACCCATATGGAGCAGCAGACCCCTCCTGTCTCTCCCGCTGCTCCCCTTAGCAGTGTATTTCAGTAGATCTGCCTGTTCTGCACCCCACTCTGTCTCTGGTGAATCCTCTCACCTCCTGCACCTCTGGCCTACACCCCAGCTCTGTGTGCATGAACAAAATCTTTAAAAACAAGTGTTAAGGACTCTGATTTTTTTACTTTATATTGTTTTTCTTTATGCAACTTGTGGGTCTAGACCCACTGAATTAATTTCTTTCACCCTTCACTAATGAATGGATCATGCCTTGTAATTTAAACATTTTGTAAAACGGATATATTTTTGCATGTTAATAGTAAACATGTTCTATGTCAGTACTAGTGATGTTAAGCAAGATTTAATAAGATTTTTATAATAAACTACTGATACTGATAAGTAATCTTTCATAAAATTTGACATAAGAAGAAATTATCCTTGCTGTTAACTGCTAACCATTTGTGAAGAGTTTTTGTATAGTGTATTAATACACTAGTAGAATTAAGTGAATAAAAATGGAAAAGGCCTCTGACCTTTTTCTTTTAGGTTGTAATGCTGTTTGTTATCTTTCTTCCTCTCTGATTACACTGACAACTTAAAAGGATGCTCTCTGGGTGGTGGAGGCAAAAGACCAGTCTGTTCTTTTGGCCCTAAATAGACATAGTAACTGATTCAAGTTACATGAAAGTGGTTTCTTGTTTTAACTAGTAATTGCTTCACGTTCATTTGGCTGCTTTTTTTTTTTTTTTTTGGTACAAGTTCTAGGTAGTAATTTATAAATGTACTACTTTTACTTTAGGGCAAGAAAATGTGACAGCTGGAGATCTAACTAAACTGGGAACCCGAGGCTGTATGTTCTTTTATCAGTGTGACTCTGAGAACTGAAACCTGCTGGTTCTTTGAAATAATGCTGTGTCTGATGAAGCTTACGGTAAATGTTGTCTCTGTAGGTCACATACTGAAACAGGGAGTCTTCGTGCAGTGAGTTTTATGGGTATCATCACATCTAGGACTGCTCCTTCGAAGTTTAGATATAAAGCTCTAAAAACTACTGTGAAATGCAGTTTCTTTTCCATTAACAATGAAAGAACCCATAGCCAGGAAGTGAGCCTAGGAAAGCATTATGGATTTTGTGCAACAGGAACTAAAAGTTTTGAGTGCTTGGGATTGTGCCATCTTATTGATGGTATTCTCGGCCCATTAAACTGCCTGCCTTTCTCACAGTTATTGATAAATGTTTTCTCTTTTTAGCTAAAATGATTATTTTAAATGAGCAGGATTTTAACTGTCTTTGTGATTAAATTTTTCTAGAGCAAAATTTCTGAGTACTGTTTATCTCTGAAGATGTAGCTGAGTGATAATCTAGATTGCTCCACATGACAGCATTTTGCATTGGCCTGTTCAGTTTTGATGATGTCCCCCCTAGCAAAGGTATTCGTTTGAGTGATGCATAGCTAAAGAGATTTACCCATTCGCCTCTAGTGACTTAAGAATAAGGGTAATTGCTTTGTAAGAGGGTGAAATTTGTTCTATTCTTTTGGTAACCCCCAGAAAAAAGTAAATACAAGAAAAGTAGCATTTTGTTATGTACCAGCCATCATATTTGGTATTGTGTAGGCTGTCTCATTCATTATACTTCTGTAATTACATTCATTTTTTACAGATATGAAAATTGAAGCTAAGAGGCAGTTCATAATTTGTTACTTTAAGTTTTAATGAAAACTTGGAGGAAGGCATTGTAGAATGATCATTGCTAACTTTTCTGATTTTCTTTCTGCTCTCCACTAATTAAGAGCATCATTTTTGACCCTCCTTAGCCACTCATGTTTGTATGTAACCCAGAGATCAACTTTTTCTTCAAAATGGCTTGACTTACAAATCCTTGTTTTTTTACGTTGTTCTAGGAATATTGCTTGTACCTACAATAACAGCAGAAGTGATAAATAAGTGTAGCTAGCACTTTGCAGTTTACAAAGTATTTTCACGTATTTTACTTGTGTGACCTTCATAACCACACTGTATATAGTAGATGTTATTCTTTAAATGGCCTGTATAAAAAAATTCCTATTCATCTTCTTTCTAGGTAGTCCCCCTCTCTTCTGTCTTACACACAGAGGCCAGATTAATACTTTTTAGATACAGCTTTCACTACTACTTTCACTACTTTTTCTCTCATCACAAGAACCCTGGTAGTTTCACAGCAGGCTGGAGTATGATGTAAAAAACTCCTGTATTCATAATCTAATTTTAAACTGGCCTTTTTCTTTTTTTTTTTTTTTTCAGTTGACCTAGAACTTTTGGAAGAACCTTCTCTGTATATCAGGTCAATTTGGTTCACTTTAGCAAGCATCTGTTACCTAATATTTTTCAGATACTACAATATTTTACTAGGATTAGGACAATGAATTGAACATTCTTTTTTGTCTTTAAGAAATTCACTGCCTAAGAGAGGTAAAAAGATATGAATAGTTATATATGTGGAAGTTTGTGAAAGTGGTTACTACCTCAGTTTTTTTTTTTTTTAAAGATTTATTTTTTATTTATACATACAAGCTGGGGCACAGGCTAGAGGCGTGGGGCGGCGAGAGGGTTCACCAGAGACAGAGTGGGAAGCAGAACAGGCAGATCAGAAATACACTGCTGAGGGGAGCAGCGGGCGAGGCAGGAGAGGTCTGCCGCACCATGTGGGATTCTCCCCGGCCGGGTGTCGAACTCGTGTCGCCGCTGCCGATAGCTCCACAGCGCAGCGCTTAACCGCTGCGCCACCGGGGAGGCCCCTACTACCTCAGTTTTACAAAATATATTTAGAAAAGGGATTTTTAAAAACACAGAACCACAAAGAAGCAAAAAACAAAAAGAGAAGATGAAAACATGAGAAATGGTAAAAAAAAAAAATTGGAAGCAGTAAAGCAGATAGTTATTCTTAGCAATTCAAAGAGAGCTGAATGACTGGGTAGGAAGTTTATAACATCAGCTATATTGAAGCATCATGACCTGATAGAAGCAGCCTGGGGGGTCTTAGTAACCTGTTTTTCAGCTCCTGGTATGCGTCTTAGTTCATGTTATTGATGGTCTTTTTTTTGCCCACTAAACTGCCTGCCTTTCTCACAGTTATTGATAAATGTTTTCTGTTGTTAGCTGAAACAATTCATGTCAGATCATGTTAAACCATGTACCGCCATGAGGCAGAATGGACCTGGGAGATTCTCATGACTACTGACCCTTTACTCCCTAGGTATGCTGCTATACAATTCACCTCTTGGTATGTAGCCATGTCATACCCAACCATGTACAGCTGCCAATGCAAACCCACCCGGAACCTTGTAGAAACTGAAAATATATAAGCCCCTGGCTTCCTACAGATGGGGCTTAGCCTTTGGATGCGAATCTGCTGAGTCAGCACTGGTGCAGTAAACCTGCTTCTTGTTAGCCCTGGTGTCTAAGTTTCCTTTGTGCCATACAACAGTATCAGGTTCAAAAACTGGAGACACTAGAAACTTGAAGAAGTTGGAATACAGAAGGAGCTAAAAATTATTGCAAGTCTTTGTATGCAAGCAGTTAAATAGATGAACCCCCTCTCTACTGACATCACCCCCCTTTCCCTCACAGGAGGTAGAAGTGTTTATACTGTTGAAAGTGAACTGTACTGTGAAAGTTGGCCTGCCCTCCTAAAACCCAAGGAAAATGAGAAAAAGATTTCACATGGAAGTAAGAGACCACAGGCTCTGAAAGAAGCACTACATGTCTAGGGGGTTCTATGAACTCTTGTATTTTTCCTTCAGAAAAAACTTACTCGTAATTTCTGTAGCATAGGAACTTTATTATACTGTAAAAAGTATTTTCCCCAAACCTTCAAAGAAAAGTGAAGTTCCAGGAAAGATGTGTCTTTATTTTCCTATAGCATGTGCCCTGGCACACCTCCATGTGCTTTTGGCTGTGCGTACCTGAGAGTGAGAAGCTGGCATTCAAAGTTTTTCAGACCCTGTCTCTCTTGGATCTTTGTGGCTTTGTTTCTTACCGTTTCTTCCCATATACCTTGTGCTCCACTGATACTGGTCCACTCACAGTATATCAAATTCTGTACATTTTCTGTCATGTCTCCACATCACCATTCAAATTCATACACTGTGGTGAGACTGTAGACTGGCTCAACCCCTATGGAAAACAATATGGAGGTTTCTCAAAATATGAAAAGATCTACTATGTGATCCAGCAATTCCACTCCTAGGCATCTACCCTAAGAATGCAAAAAACGCTATTTCCAAGGAATACATGCATTCTTGTTATTGAACATTGTTGCACTATTTACAGTAAGCAAGTGATGGAAACAACTTAAGTGCCCAATGACAGATGAATGGATTAAGAAAATGGGCAAGGGGTGTGTGTGTCTGTTTGTACGTACATTTCACATGCACAGTAGAATACTACTCAACTGTTTAAAAGGAAAAAGATGAAATCTTACCATTTGTGACAACATGGATGGAACTGAAGGGGATTGTACTAAGCAAAATAAATCAGGATAAAGACAAATACCAGATGCTTTCATTCAATGTGGAATATAGAGAAACAAAAACAAAGAAACAGACTAAACAAAGTCCTAGAATCTGTCTGTAGAATTGAGGCTACCAGAAGTAGAGAGGTGGGGTGGGGGGTAAAGGGGAGAAAAGGCACAAAGGATTATAGTGGAGGATTATGGGTGCTTTAGGGTAGTGGGTATAGTGCAATAATATACATCTGAAGAAGTTTCAACCTGTATACCTATGAATCATACAGTGTTATAAACCAATATTACCTCAAAATATGCACTAAAAAAATGACTTAAAAAAACATATTGGTATTTTTTTATATGAAATGTTCTTTATTCTCTCTCTGTTCACCCTTCAGGCCCACTTCAAGTGACACTTGCGCATAAATGCTTCCCCCTTCCCTCCTCTAAGCTTCTCTGTTAACCTGTTCTTTTTACATACTTATCACATAATATGATTTATTTTACAAACTTTTGAACCACCATTTGCAAGGCCCTGTGTGAGGAGTTGGAATACAGTTTCTGAAGATGAGAACTGTTACTCATCTTAGGTATCTGTCGTCTACATATGACTGATATTAATATTCAAGTTCTTCCCCCGAGCTGTGGTCTCTTATTTTTCTAGTTAATCTTTATATTTCTTCACAAATGGTTATTAAAAATCACAGGTCTGATCTCAAAAAACTTTCATTTTAATCTCTAAGAGGTCATTGATGACTTTCCTAATGTGAGCTCAGTCTTGCTTTCCTATTCTTTTACTGCCCTAAACACTCCTTGCCCATCTCTTCCCCTACCTGATCCTCTTGATGCAACTTACTGTCTATATATCCCCAGACCATTCAGTGTTCTCAGCCTGTACCATCTGTCTTGTCATTTGTGTTTGCTCATGCACTTTCTTCAGCTGTTAAATGCCTTCTTCATTTGTTAAAATCCTGTTCTTTTTTTTTAAGGCTCTGGGAGTGAAGTTAGGCTAGAAATAAAGTTTTTGCTTCCAGAGTCTCCTGTAATTGCCTTTTTTTGATCACAGATCAGGATACAGATTTACTATTTTGCTTACACTTAAACCACCACTTCACTATAAATGTGTCTACTGCATATACTGTGAATGTTAATTCTTTGACGATGAAGGCATACTGTACTCTGCATGAGTAAGGGGTGAATTTTGGTGCCCACACTTCCCCATCTCTATTATAGTGTTGATGAGAAAAACAATCCTGGTGAACATTGAAAATAATGATTATTATTCAACCGCCTGCTTTTGTTTCACTTAAAGTTGCAGATTCCAGAGACCTATTGATTAGTGAAGACTTACTGTATATCTTTTAAAAACCAAAAAATACTAAGAAACAATAATTTTAATACCTTAATGTATATCTTTTCCCATGAATGTTCACATGTAATATTTATCTTAAAAGTGGTGATATGTACATACCTGTAACTTTTAATTACTGAAGGTATCTGAGATTGCACAACTTGATCTTAAGTATTAAAGGGAATTGAGAGAAGTATTAGATAAAACCATCCATGAAGATATTCATAGTCTAGTTGATTAAGGAAAGACAAATACATAGTAGTATGAAGGCCGGTGTAGTGGCTAAACTATGTTTCATATACTAAACACTAGGAAGGAATTAAAATTAGCCTTTTAAGAGTAACTGAAAGAGGGCCTCCCTGGTGGCACAAGGGGTTAAGCTCAGCACTATGAAGCTATCTGCAGCCACTGCAGAACAAGTTCTAGTCCCAGACAGGGAGCTGACCCATACGGCACAGCAGACCTCTCCTGTCTCACCAGCTCCTCCCCTCAGTCAGTCCACCTGTTCTGCTACCCACCCCACACCTCTGGTGTACACCCCAGCTCTTGTATGCATAAATAAATAAATCTTTAAAGAAAATGTAACTGGAGGTGGAGAGGTGAAGTAACTTAGCATGTTTTAAGTGCTCAGCATGTTATAAAGGCACACTAAGTGATAGTTCTTATCCACATCCTCTAAGTTCTTACACTAGATGCCTAGAGAATATTGATTCCATTTACATACAAAGAAGTGTTGAGTGGAAAATCCACTGCTATTTCAGGAAGAACTTTAAGATACTTAACTGTTATCCAGGTAGAGAGCTGTTAACTGCAACTCTTCGTATAGTGAGTAAAAATAGCTGTGAAAATCATCTACTTACAAACATTAAATGAGTTTTTCAGGAGGACTGGACAGTAATTGGTTTTATTTCACAATGTCCTATGCCAACTAAAGTCAACATTTGGCAACATGTGGCAACAATACAAATCCCCATTTGTCAGTGAGTTAGAAAATTGAGGATTTGTGTTTATTGTGCCAAGAGTTAAAAAATGTATCTTTGTAATTCAGGCATTCGTTATTCTTGAATTTCCTCATAGCTTAATAGTTGAGAAATATTAAATAATAAAATGTGTGTGAGAGAGGGAGATTTTTTATTTGTTTTTTAACAAATTCTCTAAATTTCCAAATTCTCAAGCTGTTTTTGTTCTTGTTGTTCTGGGTCTCATTACTTCTGTTTAACTTTTCACTTATAAATCATGTTTCATATATGTGAAAAGCATTGGGAATGTGACCTTTCTCATAACCCTGTAAGCTAAGATTTTGCTTTGCCTTTCCCAGAATAAATGTCACTAAAACATATACATTCTGCTTTTCCCTAGGTAAAAATCTCTACACCAATGAATATGTAGCTATCAAACTGGTGAGTAGACTCTATATTTATGGTAATAACATTTTGGTGCTCTCACCTCTCATATATCTTTTTTCAGGAAATAGTTGTAAGTGTTCATAAAAATACTGATTTTTTTTCCCTTGCAAATGATCCAACATAACAGTAATTTTCCTTCATTTATAGTGTTATAGTGATAAATTACTACATGTTTTATAATGCTATACATTTAGCTAAAAATGTGAAGCTTGTGTGTTATCAATGATAAATCAAAAAATACTTAATAAAAAACTGGAAGAAAAATTTACTGGGAGGCTAGTAATTTCTGTGAACTTTGTGCCTTTCTCAGTGCTATTTTAATAGATAAAATCACTTATAAGTTTCTTCTCGGATATGACTGATCTGTTTTTAAAATGTAAGTATTTATTAATATACTTAGTAGTAGAGAATCAAATGTGATCTTCTAATCATTGACTTAAAAAGTTGTAAAGAGTGAAAAACACATCATGTGGTCAAATTTGAAGCAAAGAATTCTACAGGTTTTGTTAGTACTAATCTTAAGAATAATGAAACTGGCTGGTCATTGAAATTAGCTTCCTGTCAAGAAAAGAGAATTAATAATTGTTATTTTTGGAGAGTTAATGAGTCTTTGTCATAGGAAGTAACTTACATGAGTAGTTTCTATAAAATTTGTAAAACATCCATTTCATAAATCATTGTAAGTTTCTTAGGATTTGCAGGTAGTTTGGGGCTTTATTAGTTGGAAGTATGAGGAGTTAATGGTTGAAGGAAGTATCTTGTGATATTTGAATGCTGTTCTTTTCTAATGAATTACACTTAACACATCCACGCTGTCTGTGGTTGGTTTTTTTCCCTCTCATTCAACTTTTCAGTTTGTAGGAGAGTTAGAGTTACCTTGTAAAGAACTAACAATTACCAGATTGATTTTCTACAGTGAGGTACACAGGGAGCAAGGCTTAGAGCAGATCGCTGCTAGGGAACCATATGTTTTGTTTGTTGAATCTAAACTCTTGTTGAAGAAATGGGAGTAGGAAGTAATTCATGTAACAATGCAGGCCAAATATTTTCTCAGATTAAATATCAAAAGATTAACCATATTTTTTTACTTACAGGAATTTGCTTATTCTGTGAAAGTATTCTCTAACTCATTTTCCTTTTTACTTTTTCTATTTTATTACTTTGGTAAATTAGAATAATCTTAGATTATTTGGTATTAGAAGAAGTACCCTAAAACACTAAAGTGTTGTCACAAAATTGTTTATTGTCTCCTTATTTAGCAGAACTTCTTTTGAGGCTTTCTATTAGGGGATTTTCTTTTTATCTAGATTTCTCCTTTGATGTTCATACTAGTCAAATGATATAGCTTAGTTTACTTAGCATATTGTTATCGTAACTGACCATTGTAGTTCATTTAGATTTTATTAACTTTTATTTTACTTTGTATAATTGTTATACAGTAAATAAAGTTCCAGTAGTTAAAGCTAAAAATGTACTTCTTATCATTTAGATGTTACATCTTAATACCTCATTTCTCTTTCAAATAAATCTTACATAAAGGTATTTTAGAGGATAACAATCTTGTCTATGAACCTTCTTTCGTTCTGTGACTTTATTCTCTGTGAGAGGATATGAAGGCAATAGTTGAGCCCCTTCCATTGTAATAGGAAAATCTGCCTTAAGCATTGTACTCCTACCAGGTTGCTGTCTGCTGTTGGTTTAGGATTCCAGTCAGGCATGACTGTTGCAGAGTAACTGTGATTTGGCAGATAACCAGCCCTCTTTGAAAATGTAATCAGCATTTGGCACAGAAATACAAGGAAGCCCTGCTTCTACTGTTTTAGTTCTACTTTGGATCTTCATTGTAGGCACTGTTTCTTGGATTTCGAAGAACCTTTTTAAAAAATACACAGTGTAAGCAAAACAGTATAAGGGAAACCCCTCCTTTTCCCATCACTGAATCTCTCGACTTCTTTTTAACAGACATTTTCTAACTATTGTTAAAAAAAAAAAAACAACTTCATGTTGTTAATCTTGCTGCCTCCATAACTGTAGACTGAATGTTTGCAATAGGACTGTTATAGGGCTTCCAGAAGAGCACCTTGAAGCACTCAGTTGGCTGAGCAGGCTACAACTGTGTGCTAAAGGGGTTGGTTAAAAGATGTAAATTCTTTGGTTTGTAATAAAAAGCCCCTCTTGTCCAAATATATGTTGATGTGTATATCCACTTCTAGCCCTGTAGCTCTGAAGAGTTTTTGCTTTTAAAAAATCTCATAGCTTAATTATTCAAGGCCAGTTTGAGTATTTCTCATTAAGATTTCCAGTATGAAGTTTGAGAATACTGTTTTCAAAAAGATCTTTATTTTTTAAAAATTAATTGCCCCTTGTGGTTTGTGAGAATCCAGAGACTCATTCAAGAAAGAACAGTCCTCTTTCTAGTGGTTAGGGCAACTTGGTTCCATACTTTTTTTTTTTTCACTGTTCTTTATTGGTTTCTTGTGAATCACTGGTGATGTTGCTCAAGGTAAATTCTGTAGTTGACTGCTTTGATAGTTATATAATAGAAGATCTGAAACTGCATGGAAACTTTCAAGAGTGACTTTTTTAATATCTGGAATGATGCATAAATAAGGAAGTAACTTGTCAGTGTAATTTTATGTACTGTTGAGTACAATCTTGAGAAGATTTAAGTTCAACTCTGCTGATTTTGCAATCAAAGAAGGGTATGTGTTCTTTCATATAGTTCCTTAGGAAGATGAAATAGTCCAGTCTACCAAAACCTCAGATTTAGATCCAGCATTCTTAGAAGCAGAAGTATTAACTAGATAACTGCAAGGAAACTTCTGGGTTCTTTGACTTACAGATTAATTCTATATCTTAAGAAAAATGCAGAAAACTTTCAGGTGGGTTCAGAAAGAGCCTTAAAAGGTGAATTCAAAGAGCCTAGTAAATAGGACTGATTAGGAAAGTTTAAAGGAATTGAAACTGCTTGCCTGTATACCCAGAAATGATTGAATGTTGAGGACATAAGAGGAAAAGACTTAAGTTTCAGTAGTAGAAACTTAAATAGAATTTATGTAGAATATTAAGACCTTCCAAATCATGAGACTTGTTAAATGCTAACTGAAATGATCAAGGGAAGCTGTGGAACCTCCTTCCTTGGAGATTGTCTTAAACATAGGACAAATAGGGGCCTCCCTGATGTCCTGGGGGTTATTATCTTAGCGCTATCACCGCTAAGGCCTGAGTTCTAACCCGCATATGGTGCAGCAGACCTCTCCTATCTCCCTGCTGCTCCCCTTAGCAGTGTTTTTCAATAAATCTACCTGTTCTGCTCCCCACTCTGTCTGGTGAATCCTCTCACTGCCCACACCTCTGGCGGTGTATATAAATAATAAATTCAGGATTGTGTTAGGGTGGGTGGTGTACTTGTATCATAGGTCCTATGACTGAAATTAAAATATTGAATCTATTTAAAAAATAGGACAAGTAACCGTTTTGGGGGGACAGGACCATTTTTTTCAATAAATGGTGTTGGAAAAACTAGATGCCCGCCGACAACAAAGTGAAACCTAATATGTGTGTATATTTATACACATGTATATATACATATATATGCAAAAACTTACTCAAAATGGATCAGAGGCCTAAATATAGAAGCTAAAGCAATATCTCAGAAGAAAGCTTTGGGGAAAAATTTTATGACTTTGAATTTAGCATTTTGGGGGATATGACTAAAAAAGGACAAGTAACAAAAGAAAAGGTAGATAAGTCAGATTTCATCAAAATTTAAAA
Source organism: Scalopus aquaticus (assembly GCA_004024925.1). Lineage (NCBI taxonomy): Eukaryota > Metazoa > Chordata > Mammalia > Eulipotyphla > Talpidae > Scalopus > Scalopus aquaticus. The sequence continues at coordinate 32,673 of PVIJ01001539.1, forward strand.
ATGTTGTGCTTCAAAGGACTCTTAAGCAGTGAAAAGGCAACCCATGGAATGGGAGAAGATATTTGAAACTCACATGTCTGATAAGGAGTTGAAATCTGGGATTTACCATTGTGTACAATTCAGTAACTAGCATTAAGTTACATTCACATTATTATGCAACCATTGTCCATCTCCAGAACTTTTTCATCTTCCCCAACTGATATTCTATGCCCATGAAGCACAAACTCTCTTTTTCCCATCACCCTCTATATGCTGGCAACTGCCATTCAGTTTTCTTTCTGAATTTGACTACTCCAGATACCTCTTATGAATGGAATCATGCAGTATTTACCTGTCTCTGTCTGGCTTTTTTCACTTAGCACAATGTCTTCAAGGTTCATCATGATGTAGCATGTGTCAGATTTCTTTCTTTTGTAAGACTGAAGAATAATCCTTTGTATTATAGGGAACAAAATGTAACCATATTTTGTTTATCCATTCATTTGTTCTTAGATACCTTGGTTTTTCCCACCTTGTGACTATTGTGATTAATTCTGTTATGAACATAGTGTACAAATATTGATTTGAGTCCTTGCTCTTGCCTCTTTTGGATATATGTTAAGAAGTGGAATTGCTGGATTTTATGATAATTCTGTGTCTAGTTTTTTGAGAAATTAACGTACGGTTTTCCACACACCATTTTACATTCCCATTATCATTATGCAAGGATTCCAGTTTCTTCTCATCTTTGCCAACGGTTGTTATTTTCTGTGTTTTTGATAATAGCCATCATGAAGACTGTGCAGATATATCTTTTAGTGTTATATTTGTTTTTCTTGTCTGTTAGTTGCCTGGTATATTGTCAGTTCAAAATAATTGGCCAATTCTCAGAGTTTGATATAAAGTGTGGTAGTTTGCCTGCTTTATCTCTGGGGTCTTTTGAAAACTGGAATACCATATTGAAAAAAGTTACATGTTTTAATTGTATTCACCATCTTTAGTTCTCTTAAGTCTAAAAATAAATATGTATATAAGAATGTTCCAAACAGCATTGTTCATGATTTTGTAAACTGAAAACAGTTCAGATGTACAAAAATCATGGTGTGTGTGTATACATCCATACATATATATATACACGGAAATTTTACAGTCATTAAAAATAATATATACCTGTACTTGTCATGGAACAATTTCATTATTAAAAACACATTACAGAACAGCAAATAGAGTATGATCTTATTTATTTAAAATACATTTAAAATCTGTATTGTATGTAAATATGTATGTGTAAATAAATACTTAGAATAACATTCACCAAAATGTTAATTTAATAATGCTTCTATTTAAAATATACGTCGTCAAATTATTTTTACTTGCTATTTTTCATATTTGATTTTTTTCTGAGAAAATATTTTTCTAAAATTAATAAAGCTGTTTATCATATAAAATTAATATTAAAGCATATAGGAAATACACGTTAGAAATCAGAAAAAAAGGAAAGACTTTGAATCTGGTTTCCTGGAAGGATACTTCTTGGTAAGGGAATTAACCTCAAATGATGGGTCACACAGATTATCTATATTTAAATGTCCTTGGAAGGGACTGTAAGTAATTCAACATCATCATCTTTTAGCTGTGCTTTGTAAGAGAAATTGTGGTAAGAAAATGCTATCATATTTTAATATCATCTCTAAAACATTAAATGATCTTAATCCTGGTTTACTCTGAAACCTGGGAATGGAAAAATATTATTTGTCTAAATCTGATCACAATTTCTCTTCTTGGGTTTCAGGAACCAATAAAATCACGTGCTCCACAACTTCATTTAGAGTACAGGTTTTATAAACAGCTCGGCAGTTCAGGTAAGTCAAATCTGATTTCTCCATTTACTTAAAATGTAGCTTACTGGAAGCCCTAAAATATGCAGATTTCCTTGTCTACTTTACTCTTTTTACCAGACCATATATCCCTCCTACTTGTTGAATAGGTAAATAAATCATAGTCAACTAAAAAAACAATTGTTTTCTCACACCTGGAGGAGCAGTTTTTAAATTTTTATAGTTATATTTATTTATTTTCTTACATCATTGTTCATTTTTGAACAATGTTTGATTTTCCCCCTCAGGTGTAGTCCCCCTAGTTCTCCCACCACCATAGCACTCTTGATCCATCATCATAGTCTCTTGTGCTCTTTTCTCTCCCTTTTTAACCCATTTTCTTTCCTCTCCCCTGCTGGATGCCTCAGATCTGTGGTCAGCATACAAGTTTTGACTTTTTCTTGACCCCATGTTCTGTTTGAGGGGCAGTTTTTTTTAAATTGGGGGTCTGTAATGTCATGACCTTACTCACGGACCAGCCTTTGAATGCTTTCACACACCTGAATACGTAAGACTTGGCCTTTTGCTTTTTGGGTATTTTATTCATATCCCTTTTATTTTTTTGTCTATATCAAAAGAAAGGAAAAGGGTTTGCAGGCTTTGTTTTACCAAATTGAGACTATGTATCTGTTTTAAAGATAGAAATAGACATTCCAAAATGCCCCACTACTGTCATTTGTACATCTCTCTCATTAATTTGCAAGACCTATTCAAGTGATCGTAATAAGCTATGGCCTTTGAGTATTCTTTATAATTAAGCTTATAAAATGTCTATTTTTTACCTAAAAGCTCTGATTTCTTAAACTTGCTGACTTCCAGAAAAATACCTTGACTAAGCAAATGTTAACAATTCTAAAGAGATTGTACCTATAGAATACCTCTCTTAAAAGATGAACTCTTTCAATATTGTTTTGTTAATTGACATTAGTAGACATTCCTCCACTTTAGGCTTTCTCCATTGTAAAGGTGTTTTATATGAATGTCTGAAACTTGGTTTCTATTTCAGGTACCACTGTTGAAGGTACTGTTGTAGGATTTTGAGTTTCCAGAGTATACAGAATTATTTAGGAACCACTAGGTATTATTCAAGCCTTATTATGTCCTGACCATGATAGTAATCAAACGTAATCATAACTTAGGGAGTCCAGGATGGGCATTATGTCTTCAACGATTATATCCTTAAATATGATTTCACTGGTACAAGATTTAAGATTGGCAACTGTGAGTTCCTAGGAGATATATATACACATATATATATATTTAACTTGAGACTTGTCTTCCAACAACTAAACTTTAGAGTCAGCTATTATGTTGTTCCTGGTTTCATAAATTTCAGGTTGATGGTGATCACAGCAGACTTATGATAAACATGTTTTTACATGTCTCACAAATCTGTGGTACAGGTAAAAACATCTGCAACTAGCCCAGCTTAGAAGTTTGAGCGGGCCTGGGGAAGTCCAGGCCAGTTTGCAAAATTTCCTCTGTAAACCCTTCCACATACACCCACGAGATCCACTGGCCTATCTCCCCTTTTTAATCTCATGAACCTGCTATGTAGGAATAAAACTGTGCAGCTGGGTTTGTATCCTCTCCTAATACAGGACAACACTGACAATTCTCCATGCACTGAAAACAAGGATTAAATAAGGAGAATGTTGAAAGAAAGGGTATTGAAGCAATTACCTCTCTCTATGGCAGCAAGGGAAAAATGGAACATGTGAGACTAGACTGTCCATGACAGTTACTGGGAAAAGAAGGGATCTGTTGTAGTAGTCAGGCCAGCTGTTGGCTCATAGTCAGAGGTAGGCTGACTTTGTCTCGCTCCCTGTACCTCTTCTTGCAGTCATCTAAAACTCAAAAAAATCTTCTGTGTCTTACCAGAATTTCAGTAGTAATTCCTGACCTCTTTCCTGCTTTTGGTGATTGTCTCCTTCCCTTAAAATAGCTCTGATTGATAGGTGTCATCTTACTGCTCTTGCCTACAACTAACAAGATAACCATAAGCTTTTCCAAGATAGTGGGAGCTTTAGAGATCTGTTACAAATTTCCACCCTGTGTTAAAAATTTTATCTAGAGTTTTCTTAACAAATGGCTATCCATTTCTGCTTAACTACTAATCATCTAGTTTACTACTCTTCAAGGAAATTCAGTGTTGGAAAGCCCAAAGTACTTGGAAGTTCTTCATATTGGCTTAAAATTTGCCTGTTTGTATTATTTCCATGTGGCTCAAAAGCATTCATCACAACTGTTAATGTGCTATTCTCTCTAGTACTTGTGTCCACATCTTCTTTTAAGCTATACATCTTTAATTCCATCAGTGTTTTTGCATAACACGATTTTGCAGATACTTTGCTGTCATTGCTCCAGTAGCAAGCATCAGTGTGTGTACGCATACATACTTTCCTAGTTTTGTGATGTTCCTTTTAAATGAATCTCATAAAACAACACCAGTAACTCTGGATATTGGACAATAGGATTAGTATCTTCCTTGATCTGGACACAGTATCTCTATTAATTTACATTAGCTGTTTTAACAGCCATTTAACATAGTTAACTGATTATGCTTTTATGGAGTTTTACTCAAATAGACCCTATACATTTTTTATATATATATAAGCTGCCATCAACCAAGGCTTTCTGTATTTTATAGTTATATAATTGATTTTCGAGCACCTAAACTGCTTAAATGTCATCTTATTCCATTAAATACTGAGGTACTTCTCAATACTGATTCTGTTACTGAGTATGGATGGACTGTATTTTAATTGTAGTTATGTCCCTCATAAAACTGTAACATATTCTTGAGAAGAAGGGTCTCTTCACCCTTGTGTCTCAAGTATATCTCTAGGCATGACATAGTCAGATGACATAGTAAGTCACTATGTAGTAGGCACTTGGAAAGTATTTTGGTGACAGAAGTTAAGAAGATTTGATAAACATGCCTTTTTATAGATATTTGCCAAGTAGTTAATAAAAAATATTAATTGTGGCCTGAAAAGAGAACTTATTTTGAAAGTAGATTAGTTGGTAAGAAAGTAGATGAGATTTCACCATGTCTCATTATAAAAGTGAGCATGAACACTAGATCTTGTTCTTAACTTACAAGCGTGAACATTTCGCTCCCTGTTTTTCCAGAGTGAGTTCCCACCTATAAATATGACTCATTAGTAGTTAATGTTTGGACAGCCAGAGCATATATGCCTCTGTCTTCAGAACGAAGGTGGTGTTGTGGCATTGTAAATAAACAACCTTTCATGCCAAAGGCATACAGTGACCAAAATAATGTAATCAGTGTTTTTACTTACTAGTGCTTTGTCATTATTCCTCAACACTAGTGATATGCAAAATTTTGGATATTATGACAAAGAATACTTTAAAAATAAATCCTATTCTGACATAAGTTTGTTCAAGGAATTAATTATAAAATTCATGGACAGAATTCTTTGGGAGAAAGGATTATGAATCTGAAGGAGAATTTTATTGTTGTTGTGATTGTTAGCAGAACTCGAGACTTTAAATTCCTAAATTAGGAACTTTTTTGTTGGCTTGAAAGTATGACCATTCTTTCCTTAGGTGTCCCATGTCTTAATCAGTTTCTTGGATTTTGAATCTAGAAATTCATATAGTTCTCTACTCATGTGGAGATAGGACACAAATGGCAGCACTGAATGATTGTGAATATAGGTCAAGTTGGAACCCTTCCTCATTGTCCCTTTTCCTTTTTGATCTTTAACTCCCTCCTTTCCATTCTACTTTCCCTGTAAGAGGCAAACTTCAAACTTCCATTTGCTGAATATAGCTTTCCCATCAAGAATTTTAGGACATGATTATTTACCATGAGGGTTAATATTTAAGATAATTATGGAACAGAGTAAAAGGGGTCTTGAAGGTCTTGAAACTGAGACTCAGGACCTTGATCTTGGTATATCTATCAACATGTCAAATAACTATCATTGTTTGCCTTTTTCATTTATTGTTGAATTGAAATTATAAAATATTGATGGATATTTTGAAAACAAATGATGATCCACACTTTCACCACCCTAATTCTGCTGAATTTCACTTGAATACATCTATCCTTTCCATATGCAGATATATTTCATAACTTTAGTCCACATGTAACTGCATGCTTCTTTCATTTAACATTATAGCATTTGTGGGACCCAAATAAGGAATCAGAAAAAACTAAATAAATTAAAAAACAAAATCAACACACAACTGCTAACCATAGACAGTCTGCAGGGAAGGGGGAGGGAGAGGGATCAAAACAGGGAGGGAAGAACACAAGGGACTATGCTGGTAATGCAAGGATGAATTGGAGATGAGAATTTCATGGGGACAACATGTGAAAGGAGAAAGCATGCATTGTACAAAAAGGAAGAGTGATATAAAATAAATAAAACAAAACATGATAGTATTTGATATTATTACGTAGTCTTCATGTTTGTAATATTTATATAATTTTCCAGTACATTCACAGACCATAATTTAGGCACCCATTTTGTGTTGTCAGATATTTATATTATTTTATTTGAAGAAATCATTTTCCCCTGGTGGTGTCTGCTACTTGAGTGATATAACTCAAAACTTTTCTATTGTGTTTTCTTCCGTTTACTCCCCATATGGTATGAAAATTTTTAGAGGCTTAAAAAGCTATTAAGTTATAGATTATGTTTATGCCAAATAATTCTGGAATACAAGTTATTGAAATAAATTACAGGAAGAAAAAAATACTAGAGGAAGATAAAGTTTGACTTCGTATAAGTTAGAACAGTGTAAAAATAATATGAATATTCATTGATGTGGGAATGGATAAATGATCTGTTTATACCATAGCATTAACTATTACAAGAAGGTAGCTCTGTGTACTAATATGGAAAGATGCCCTGATAATATATATATATATATTTTTAAAATTAATTTATTCTCTTACATTGTTGGTAATTTTTGGACAGCATTTGGTTTCCCCCCTCAGGTGTAGTCCTCGTAGTTCTCCCCCCACCATAGCACCCATGATCCATCTCCACAGTCCCTTGTGTTCCTCTCTGCCCTATTTTAACCCTTCTCCCTCCTGCTTCCCTGCTGTATGCCTCAGACCTATAGGTCATCTTACAAGTTTTGTCTTTTTCCTGACTCTTTGTTGTCCCATATACTTTAAAGTGAAAGGGTCTGCAAAACACTATAGCACTGTCCTATTACTACACACACAAAAAAATGCATAATCCGTGTCCATATGAGCATAGAAAATACCAGAGTGACTATACAAAAAAAAAATTTTTTTTAAGATTTATTTATTTATGCATATAAGCTGGGTATAGGCCAGAGGTATGGGGTGGTGAGAGGACTCACCAGAGAAAGAGTAGGGAGCAGAACAGGCAGATCTACCGAAGTACATTGCTGAGGGGAGCAGCGGGCAAGGCAGGAGAGGTCTGCTGCGCCATGTGGGAATCTTCCTGGCCGGGTTTCAAACTCATGCCATGGTAGCTCTGGATAGCTTCATAGTGCTGCTCTTAACCTGTTGCACCACCAGGGAGACCCTATCCAAAAAAATTAATAATGATTATCTTTGAGAAAAGTATTAGTAGCAATGGGAAACAGTGGCATTCTTAAGCTTTTACTTTAATTCTTTTTTTTTTTAAGATTTATTTTTTATTTATACATACAAGCTGGGGTACAGGCCAGAGGCGTGGGGCGGCGAGAGGGTTCACCAGAGACGGAGCGGGTAGCAGAACAGGCAGATCAGAAATACACTGCTGAGGGGAGCAGCCGGCGAGGCTGGAGAGGTCCGCCGCGCCATGTGGGATTCTCCCCGGCCAGGCATCGAACTCGCGTCGCCGCTGCCAACAGCTCCACAGCGCAGCGCTTAACCGCTGCGCCACCAGGGAGGCCCTACTTTAATTCTTTAATGATCTTGTCCTGATCATGTATTATTGTTGCTGATCATGTATTATTGTTTGTCCTGATCATGTATTATTGTTGCTATTACTATCATTAATTTTTGGAAGGACTGCAGTGATGCATTTATAGTCTCTCTCCTACCTCTTAAATTACCATAGCCTCATTGTAGAGAAAGTCCAAGGAAATTGTTTTTGCCCCCATTTATCCTGTGCCATAAATATAGCATATCAGGCAAAAAGCTCAATAAATTGTAAGAAAGTCTTGAAATATTTCCTTTCTTTCCAAACCCCTTCTTATAGGAAGAAA